>WAAG01015858.1:125162-166318 GCA_013390105.1 Tichodroma muraria | reverse complement strand
ACAACACAATTTTTTTTTTTCCATTTTAAGGTTATGAAATTTTAATCAAACCATGGTTTTTCAGTCCTACAGGAAAGCATTTGGAGGCTTGTCATGACCATCCATACCTTTGGAAATAGGTCATACAAAATGCCTTCCTTGTAGTTTTTACAGTGTTTGATTCTGAAATTTCCTGGTTGATAAAGAAGGGAAGAAGAAGTGTGGAGAGAGAGCAGGGAGCATCCAGCAGCACCCTTTGCAAAGGTTTATTCTTCTGGTTGTCACAGTATTTTGCAGATACCTGCATGTGTTGTACCTAGGGGCATGTGGGTGTGTGTGGAGGATGAGAAAAGCCAGTAGTGGAGTATCAGTGTTTGCTGTGAGCTCCACTGGATTGTTCAAGGTAGGGAATCAGCAGGCTGGTGTGTAGCCCAGCTTTCATTCATTAACTTGAGTCTTTTTTCAGCTCTGCTTCTGAAGAAGGAAACTAGGAAAAGTGCTTACAAAGTGGATGGATTTAATGAGAGAAAGCCTGAAGGATGCTGTCTTGAAGATGTCTCTTTAGAGGACGTTTTCAAGACTTGTTTTGGAGAGCAAGGCTGTTTGAGGAGTCAGTAGTATTAGAAAGTAGGACTCGGGGCAGAGGGGTTGGCACCACAGTGTGAAGTTAGAAGTCCCACTTCCTTCTTCTTACTTCAGCTGATTTTCAAACACTGGATTAAGGTACCTATTCCCATTGGCTTGGAAGCTGTGGGGTAACAGTCACGGACATGGACTGTTGGACATGGACTGTGCAACCTGAATTTGATAGGTACAAATGAGCTCCTGCACGCAGTGGGAAGGAGGGCATGCTTTGTGCTTCTGCCAGCTCTGCTTGAGGGCAGTGACCTGTGTGAGGTATTTCATTCCATGGTGGAAGAGGAAAGCTCACTGAGCCCCTCCTGCTGCTCCTGTCTCTGCACAGGGTTGCACTACTATGGGGAGTCCTTTTCTTTGATGTATCTTTAACATTTTTTTGTTTTTCACCAGATTGAACATTTACACACCTTGAACATTTTACATTTTTGAACACTTTACTCACTCATTTTGTTTGCATCACTGTGATGTTACAACTCATGAAGAATTTCCATGATCTTGTTTTGCCTGAAGGAAGAAAAAAATGAAGCTTAGTACACAAAATTGTTCAATTCCTGACAGTTCCTTAAGGGGCTGTTTTATTCCGTAAACCAGGAACCAGTGTGATGCTGTCATTTCCTGGGATCTTTAATCAAGCTGTTTCAAAGCAAAATGGGAGATTCTTCAAAACATTAGAGAATACCTGTTTTTGCCAAATCCTCAGGAGACATCCTGTAGGAGTGGGCAGCAGATTGGATGTGCTGCCTTGGTATAGTCAGAACACTGATCTGCCTGTTGTGTTGAATAACAAGTTGGAAATACTTCATCACCTTGGCAGGTGAAATACTATCACGGTTGGATATAGGAATGCTGAGATACAGGGAAGAATAAAATATGTCCATGTGCCTGCTTACACCCTAATGTGGAAGAACACAGGCCATTGCCAGTGCAGGGGATGGCTGAGAGCATATTTTGCCTGAAGATTAAAACTTAAGTCAAACCTTCAGAATAAAAGGCACTCAATGGCTGTGCAGTGCGTAGTAATGTCAATATGTGTCTCTTCTACTTTTGTTTTTATTTGGGTATTTTAATTAAATCTAGTAAAAGAAAGGGGGGTAGATCTGGCATGCTTTACTGTGCCAGGTTCTTCTCCTCTCTGTCAGAAGCAGTTTGTCATATGGTGAGTGGCACGGAGTGAAAACATTGTGAGGAAAAGCTCTGCTGCAGTTGGGTGATGTCTTGGATTGCTTTGGCTGCGTGCTCCAATCCTGTGTGTGTGTAATGCAGCAGCATGGGGCACATTGTCATGAAATACCCCACCAGAAAATATGGGAAGACTATACTATTCTGCTGCCTAATCCATGTATTTTTGTTGCTGTTCATTGCAGGGTGGTGGTCCTTGAATAACTAAAGAGTGAAAATAACTGCATAGGTGTCTTGTACAAAACATTACAGCCATTGCTGTAAAAGTAATAATAAAAAAATGCTACTATAAATACATACTACACCACTTAGACAAGTCTCTGGGGCCAGATAGGATGCAGTCAAGGGCGCTGAAGGGACTGGCAGAGGTGCTCACTGAGCCACTTTCCATCATTTCCCAGCCTGGCTAACCAGGAAGGTCCCACTTGACTGGATGCTTGCAAATGTAATGCCCATCTAGAAGGAGGGTCAGAAAATGGATCTGGGCACTACAGCCTGACCTCAGTGGAGTGGAAACTTGTAGAACAGGCCATCTTCCGTGCCATCATATGGCACATGCAGGACAACCAGGGGTCAGTCCCAGCCAGCAGTGTCAGTGCCTGACCAACCTGATCTCCTAAAAAAGCTGACTTGCATCGTGCATAAGGGAAGGGCTGTGGATATGTCTGCATGAACCTTAGTAAAGCCTTTGACTCCATTTCTCCTGGAGAAACTGGCTGCTCAGGGCTTGGGCAGGTGTGCTCTTTGCTGGGTTTAAAACTGTCTGGATGGCTGGGCCCAGAGAGTGAAGGGGCATGGAACTACATCCCTGTGGGGCTGGGCACTCGTGGAGTTCCCCAGGATTCAGTATTGGGACCGATCCTGCTTAATATCTTTATGAATGTTCTGCACAAGGGAATGGAGTGCATCCTAAGAACAAGAATCCCATGGAACACTCCAGGCTGGAAGGGGGCCCATCAGGAGAGGACCTGGGGGTGCTGGTTGACAGCTGCTGAATATGAGCCAGCTTGTGCACAGGTGGCCAAAAATGCCAAGGGCATCCTGGCCTGTGTGAAAAATGGAGTGTCAAGAAGGAATAGGGAAGTGATTGTCCTTCTCTTTTGGGTTCAGTTTTGGACCCCTCACTATAATACAGATATTAAAGGGCTGCAGTGTGTCCAGAGAAGGGAACAGAGCTGGGGAAGGGGCTGAAGCACAAGTGTAATGAGGAGAAGCTGTTGTGGCTCAACCTGGAGAAGAGGAGGCTTGGGAGGATCTTCTTGCTCTCCACAGCTCTCTGGCAGGAGGATGGAGCCAGGTGGGGTCAGGCTCTACTCCCAGTGGAGAAGGAACAGGACAAGAGAAAATGGCCTCAAGCTGTGCCAGGGACAGTTTAGAGTGGCTATTAGGAAAATTTTTTTCCCTGAAAGGGCTGTCCAGCCCTGGCACAGGGCAGAGGTGGAGTCATCATCCCTCGAGGGATTTAAAAGACAAGGCACTTGGGGACTGGGTGTTGGTTGGATCTAATGATCTTGGAGGTCTCTTCCAAAATAAGTGATCTTATTCCATTTCTGTTTAATAGATGTAATTTCATTACCCCAATCAAAGCTTTGTTCTTAGGGAAATAGTGACTTTTAAAGTAATACAAAACCATAGTCAATTAGCTTTTTTTTCTAATCAGTATAATTACTGTGTGTTGGTTTTATCACAGTATCCTGACTTTAATTATTTGCAGCTTGGGAGAACTGTTTCTTGCATGAAACTTTATATTCAAAGCCAAGGCAGATGGGCTTGAAAAGCACAAGCTGAAAGTAAATAGCAGTCTATCCAGGTGCTGCTCATAGCAGGCAGCTTTCAGAAATTCTATCCAGAGTAGCTAGTTTGAGAAAGTCTGACCAAGCTGGACTTCGTATTTTAGGATTTTTAAAACAGGATTTAGTGCAAGAAACTGGAGATCACTTGCCAGGGCTTTTATTGGTGAATTATTGGCATCAAGATGTGCAGAGCAGAAGGCAGCTGCTGAGAGTGATTCTGCAGCCCATTCCTCTGCTCTGATGCATTCTGGTTTGAAGTTTAGATAATGTGGCTCCTTAAATTGAGCAAACAAAATAAAATGACACGCAAACCCAATTCTTAATATTTTGCATTGTTGGTGTTCCATAAAAGTTGGAGTTAAACAGGATGGTTATTCAAAACAAGTCTAGATCAAATAAAACTTGGTGTTTAATTCATGTATTACAGAATAGTTTTCATCAGGTAATTAAGAAGAATCATCCCATAAAAAAAAAGTGTGGTTCTTTGCTGGTTTCCAGAAACAGAACTATGTACTAATTTTTCTGAATGTTTCTTTCTTTGCAGCAGCTCATTTAATGAGCTTCTTGCACGCTTGCTTCCATTTTATACTGTTTTTCTCATTCACAAACCCAGTGGCCCACAGAAGCATTTTCACCACGTGAATCTTTGATACCTCTGCTGTTGTGTTCACTTAGGGTTTACAAATGCTCCATAATAATGTGTGATAAGCTTCCCTTAAGTGCAGTTAACTTGAGTTTTATACAAGTTAAAATCTAATTTTGAGATTTGGTGTGCAAAAAAACCTCAAAACAACCAAAACAAACAAACAAAAAATCCCCCCAAAAACCCCAACAAAAAATCAGCATTGTGTATTTCCAGTTTTTAAAAATCATCTTTGTTGCTGGTGAGCTGCTGGCTCAGTGTGCTCCTCTGAGGCTGAGCGAGTGCAAGATGCTGTGTTTGTTTTTTTGGGAGAGCCAAGCTCTGGGTGGTTCAGACCTCTCATGCTGGGCGAGGAGGTGTCCAACAGCACCTGGAGGGGCTTGGGGCCCTGGGGCATGTACCCACCAAGGCCTGGGGCTGGCTGGAGGGCAGCTGGGGGTTGGCTGTGGTGGAGAGGGCTGTTAGGGATATGAGTGGGGCAGGAGCAGCTGCCCCCGGATCCTCCTCTGGCGGCTTCAGCCTTGGAGCTGACAGGAGCTTCACTCAGCCTCCCAGTGCAGAAGGAGAGAGGCAGGCAGAGGTGATGGCAGGGAGAGGTTCCTGCCATGCCACGGTCCAAGGACTTTCTGTGCCCAGCCACAAGAAGTTGCGTGCCTGCTCTGCGTGAGAACCTGCTGACTGGGTGGGTGATACAGGTGAAAAGGTGTATATTTATCACCATCATGTCTCTGCTTCATCAAAGTGAAACATCAAGTAGTACGGTTTGGTACTACCTAATGTTTTAAGTAGTACAATTATGGTTTCATTTACCATGGCTGTGGCTGAAAAGGGACATCCTGCTACTCTGCTTGCCTGTTTTTCCTGACCCTCATCCTGCTGGCTCCCCTGGAACAGGGCTGTGTGGGACCAGAGCTGATCTTTCTGACATCAGCTTAGCAGAAAGACTGTGCTTGGGTCTCCCTGGTTTTTCTTTCTCTTTCTTTCCCTGTGGCAGATCCTACATCCAGGCTGCTGTTCAGCCGCACCAGCCTCTGGTGGCCGTGAAGGAGGCAGTGCCAGGCCGGCGGGAGCGGCGTGCCGGAGGTCGGGAGAGGCAGGAGCTCTCCCTCCCCCTGCACCGCTGGCCTTGGCTGGGGGAGGATGCCTTCCTTCACCCCTTGCTCCCACGTGTGGAGTTCAGCGCCTCCATTTCACTGCTGCTTGGCCTGTGGAACCACAGCCTCGGGCACGCCTCGAGTGTGCGGTGTCCTCTGCCCCTGCCGCTGTTTCTGGAGGTACAGGGAAGGCACCAAGCTCCCCTAGGCCAGGTTCTCACTTGGAATTCTCAATTCCCTGGGAGAAGCCACCAGAGGTCAAGTTCTGCCTGCCATTAAGGCAGGCACTTTCTGTTCATCTGCTTTGGTTCACAAGGTGCCAAGCTACAAGGTGCCAAGCTTATTTGGAAAGAGTGTTTTCTTCACGCATGTAACATACTCCAGTGGGACTCTGAGAATCTTTTTGTCTTTGTAATTATTTAAACCTTTCTCAAAACCAAAATTAAAGAGCTACTCACAGCTTTTAAGCAAAGCATGGCATGGGAAGTTACTGCTGTATGGATTAGTGGCATGTAAAGCATTTTTCCATATTGAAGAATTTAGTTTGGGATTGTTCTACGAAATTACACAACAAAACAGTTTTAAATAACAGAAGTGAAGGATGAGAGACAGTAGTACCTCTTGGTATGAATTTCAAATCTTCTTGCTATTGGCCGTTGTATTTTGTTCTTGTTTTTATAATCTCTGCTGGCAGAGTTTCTCTTCAGTCCTAATTGTTCTGTTATTTCTACAAAAAATAAAGAAGATTTATGTTTAAAATAAAACTGATTGAAACTGGTGGAGGAAAAACTGTAAAGGGGACAGTAGTGCTTTGTATTGTATACTTGCGTGTTGTGAATAGGGTCATTTCCAAAGTACCTGAGTTATGGAAGAGACCGATGGTGAATTCAGTTGACTTAGAGTTCAGGCAATAACAGTAAGTAGCTTTGATTAGGGGTGGCAGCCTTGCAAAACCCTTAAAACCTCAATAAAATTTCATCCTTGCGCATACAATACACCCTGGCCTCAAATGAGGGAGAAACCTTTTGTGTTTTCGTGGTTAATATGAAATTATTCCAGGCTGCATAGCACCCCTGTGGCTGGCACGTGGGACCGGGCTGCGGGCGGGCTGCACGTGCTGGCAGGTAAAGTAGGTCTGGCAGGAGCCAGGGAGGGGACAGAGACGTGGTTTTCAGGACACCAGAAAGTTGTTTCCGTGAACTAGTTCAGTCAGTCACTTTGTGTGGGGGTAATCCCGTGGGCTGAGGGTGCCTGAATGCTGCCGACAGCGTGGGTAAGCAGAAGGTCCCAGAGGAAGGAGCTGTGTGTAAAATGGCCCTTTTGACATCTCTGCAGACACTTAGAGCTAGACTTTTGTGGCTGTGCAGGCAGGAATAGGTCGTACCTCAGCACAGAAAGCCGCTGGATTTAATTTCTCCAACCCGTGAAGTGTTTTTAAGCATTTCTTTTAATTTCTGCAATCCTCTGAAGTTGTGCTGTGTGGGCGTGTGGCAGAGCAGGCAGCTCGGGAAAAGCTGCTCTGGAGAGGTTTGGGTTGATCTTAATAAAGTGGCTCCAAAATGAAATGGAGAAAGAACCAAAACACAGAATATACTGCTCATGCACATCAGGTGGGCACAGGGGGAAGCCAGGAGGACACAGGCCTTTATCTTTTGCCCAGCAAATCGCAGAAGTTAATTGGGTTGTGAAAATATTCTGCAAAATTTCTATTTCATGATTTTAAGCCCCTGGAAGGCAGCAACTTTTTGATGTAGTATATAAGATCCCTCTGCTAAATGCTTCCAAAATAAAAATAATTTTATAAAATTTCATCAGCCTTCTCTTTTTGAAAGATGCAGTTGAAATAATGGACTTGCTTTGTGAATTTGGTGGGGAACAGCACTGTGTGTAAATGCATTTAGGTATACAGTCTTGTCCTGATTTTTTTTTGATTGTTACATAAATGTTCTAAATTAAAACAGGTTAGATTGAATCATGCTGTTTACTGACCTAGTAGACCAGACTTGATCATTTAAAGTGTCTTTAAAATCATGGTGCACGTGTCTGATTAGTGTGTTAGCTTCTGCAGTCAGTGTGGTCCGAGTAAATGATGTAGAAATGTACCATGTGCATGAAAAATCTGTATCTTCAAAGCTTAAAGCTAAATCCCTTGTTTATGAAATCTTTCCATATATGGATTTTGTATTTTATTTGGGAGATGGCCACACGAGTTTTGTGGGAGGAATATTTAACAATTAATATTCTCTGATAGCCTACATGATAAGCCCCCAAAAAGTACATAAAGCTATGAACACCTTTCTTTAACAGGGCTTGAAGACTGCTGAGGAACACACGATTTGAATCATTTAAGCATTAAAATAGTAATACCCATGGAAGAGCCACAAGACTTACCCGAACAACCAGTAAGTACATATAAAAAAAGGCTGAAAATGAAAATATAAACCGAATTAGTGATCTCACAATTTCGGTATACAGTTATTTTAACTAATATTGGAAAAGAAGGCTTATACTTAGTATATTTATCCAGAGGACAAAAAGCATTTTGTTGTTCGTAAAATGTGCTGTACATTTAATTTACTATAATTGTACAGGCAGTAGTAAGAAAGCAATAGTTATGTGTACTTGAACTCTGTGATGTTTCTATGCAAAATGATTACTTGTTATGCTCAGAAAACCAGACTTATTTCAAGCCTGTTGTAGAGAAAATAAAATTCACTATTTTAGGTACAGCATCATCATGCTGGTTATTACAGAGTACATAGTCTTTAATTCTTATGCTTGAGATCTTGAAAAGTTCCTGTGATTCATTGTTTCCACAAGCAGAAGGCATTTTTTAATGACTAGTGTAACAGTATGTTGGGGTAGGGAAGCATGTCTGAAGGTTAAAGTTGCTACGTGTATGTGAAATATTTGCAATACTGTTTGCATTATCAATAACTGATATTGACACAGCACAGAAGTGTTGGGTAGAGAATTATCAGTACAGTATGAGATGAATTAAATTGTGGGTCTGGAACATAATAGCATAGGAATTAAGCAGAAATGTTTGTATTAATGTTCTGTTCCCAAAATAAACCTGGTACAAACACAACAAGAAATTGCCAAGTTAAAATGGGAGTGATGCTTATAATCTTGGAGGCTTTGGAGACAGAAAGAGAGTAATGTGCTTGAGGTTACTTTGGGTGTGTTGTAATTGAAAAGATTTTGATGCCTTTTTAATGTGAGAATTTAATGCTCTTCAGTTAAACTAGTTAGAAAATACATTGTAATGTTATTTATGCAATTTTATGACTTAGGAACAAAGTCAAATGAAATGGAAATGTAAACTTAAAATTATTCAGAATCTGGCTTGCCACAACCTGCAGATGATGGGCCTGAGTAATATCCACAAAATGTAAAACTAAGCAGGAAAACCATATAGTTTGTACTCCAGCTGTTTGAGGAGTTTAAAAATGAATTGCCTCTACTAAAAAAAGGAAATCTCTCTAAATACATCCTTATATAATGAAAACTGTCTTTACTCTTCAGGACATGGGAGATAAGGGTCCAGCTAATTTTTATTGGTGTGTTCTTTACGCAGATTCTGCTGTAATATTCAGCTAAAGATTTTCTTGGTAATTTCTTTTAAGTACCTGATAGCAGTCAGTCATTCTGTGACAGAATATGAGATAGATAGATCATAATGAATGAGTGAGGTAGTATTTTGGGTGTAATGGCATGCTCTTGCAGGAACTCACCCTGGCATCCTGCTGAGGATTTCACAGTAATGCTTGTAGCTTGCAGAAACCTGATTTGTGTTCAAGCCAGTGCTGTCTTTGGTGTAATACCCTGTACAGGGACAGGATCCAGCTGGCACCTACAAAATGAGAAAAAGTGCTGTATTGGTTTTAGTCAGGGGTCAAAACTCCTAATTTATTACCGAAAAAAACATCCACGTTCCTATCTTTATGCAGTATTAAAATATAGGGGGGAAAGAGCAAAGTTTGTGGCTGTAGCGCTGAATCTGTGCAGAATAAGATTTTCTTAAAATTTACAACTGTTTTATTCAATTTCCACAAAATTGTCATGTCCTGGTTTGGCCCTGATTGGTTTCAGACTGAAACCATGTCCTTACCAGCCTTTTTTGTGGCTGTATATCTCAGCACCTGTCACTAACTTAACTAACATGACAGTTCTGCTATACAAGATCCAGTGTTAGCCCTTGTTTTCTAATTAGGAAAAGGCTTGTTTGGAGATGAAGAGCCCATGGTCACACTGGTGAGTTCTGGAAAGAAGGACAAGGCAGTGTATTTAGCCACCACTGAGAACCCTCCAGCTTGTGTTAGTTGTAGCTCTGAACATTTTTGTCTTCACAGGTAAAAAAGGCCAAGATGCAGGAATCCAGAGAACAGAGCCTGAGGTATGGGATTTTGAATTTTATTTTAGTGGAACAGTTCTTTATGGTCTTTTACAACTATAAAGCTTTCATTTTAGAAATTTGCCTCTTGATTTATTTTTTACAGAGCTGTGGAAAATATAGTTACATTTGTATTGGTATAATTTTGATTAAGTTCCCAATAAAAAATTATTAGCTGGCCCTATGGTATAAAGTTTTTATAAAAATGGCCACAGAGAGTCTTAATGGCATCATCACACCCATCTTTCACAGAACGAGACTGTCATGTACTGCACATAAAATGCATTTAATTTGATGAGACTCAGGATATTTTTATAATATCTGTGCTACTATTCTTAGTGAAATTGTGTAGATAACTGCTTTGAGAAGTGAAACTCTTGAATTGGTAACCTCTCCTATTTAAAGCTGTTGTGTGATACTATTTTTAGCCTTGGTAGATGTTTTCTGATGGGTATTGTATTTAGGAATTAACTATTATTACTACTTATAATGAGAATAGCTGTATTAGGATTTATTCTGTTTCCCTGAGTAGCTTACATACAGTGAAGAAAGTTTTCTTTTGGGAGTCTCTGCCATTCCAGTAGGAGCAAGGAGGAAATGCCATTTCTGCAGGAGTGGACGTGCTATATTCTAAAAATTAGAATTTTGATCTAATCACACAAGCTCCCTTTCTGGCCCATGTGAGGTCAGAGGAATTAGGTCCTAGGGAGGGTTTTTTTCCTCTCTTGGGTAGAGAGGGCTCGAGGGCAGTATGGGCAGACTGAGCATGTTGGGGTGCTCTCCCTTCTCCCTCTGTGTCACCCTGCTTCAGCACAACCCCGGCTTCCCTACGGGCACAGGGAGCTCAAGATTTGAGTGTAAACATCCTTGTATTTTAAAATTGTAGACACACAGTATTTAAAAATAGAAGAGAGGGGAGGGATAAAGTTGCATTTCTAACTTGATAAAATATTCTGTTTAAATAATCTGGTTCTGTTTTGATAAAACTATACATGATTTTAAGTTTGACCAATGGATTAGTTTAAAAGAATTTATTGGACCTGTTTCTCACTTTCTCCTGCATTGCAGGAGGTGGAGGAAGGAGAGAGAATCAGTTTAGTTGAGCCCAGAAAGCAGGGATGGGTGGGGGAGGGTGGTGTAAGATTTGGGTTTATTTCTCATACAGCCTCCTGCTCCCTGTGTAGTTCAGCTCAGGCACCTTTAGGCTCTTCCTGAGGGTTTAATTTGCCCATCCAGCACAAAACCGTGCAGCTGTTTTTTGTTGGGATGCTGAGTGGAGTCAGGTGATGCAGGGAGGCAGAGAGCACCATAATTGGTGCACACCTGAGCTACAAGGGGGGGGAAGTCCCCCCTCAGTAGCAATAAACAGTTCCTTTGGCTCCTTCACCTTGAGGAGCTGCAGTCTCAGAATATCAGAACAGCACACAGGTGGCTCAAAACCATGTAAAAAGCTGTGCTGCAGAACTAGCAATAATAAAACTGAAGCCAGCAAGGCAGTCACCAAGGAAGAACCAGTTTCTTTCAGAAATTACCTGTACTTCCTACTCTGTACATGAACAAAGCGACATTGACACAGAATGGAAATAATGCGGGACAAAACTAAAATAATCCGGTAACCTGCAAATGTTTAAGTACAGAAGTACAGAAGTTCAAGGATGCTTCAGGAACAAATCCAGCAGTGATGCAATGCCCACGGGCAGGGGAGCCTGTGACAGCAGGGTCACACACCACGGCTGGCAGCAGTTCCTTGGTTCCTGCAGCCTGGGGGAATGGAATGGAGATGCCAAGAGGTGTTTCTCACAGAAGCCACCCCTGCAGTCCCCCCTCTACCCTGGCCACTCAAACCCCATATAGTTTGATGTCTAATTCCAGCTGCAGATCTCTCTCTCAGAATCTCTACATGAAATAGCAAAGAGCGCAGGGCTAGGTTTTGTGAATGGTTAGTTTGCCTTGGTCAGAAAGGTTGAACCCAGGGGTTTTGATGCCCAAGGATGTTAATTTAAGAGTTCATGATGATAATACTGGGCTTTTGTTGTCGTGGCAGTCATGTGAGCAACACAGAAGTCAGCAATCAGAAAACTGAATCTTCAAACCTTGGTTCAAACCTTCCCATGTCCAGTGAGAGTGAGTATCTCTGGATTTCTCCCATTGTCTTTCCTCGTGTCTTTCCCTGGTACCATGCTTCATCAACCACAAGCTTTGTCTCCTCCTTGTAATTCTTAGCCTGCCCCCACTATCAGCTGTAAAGTGAAGATTTGCTGTAGTGTTTACAAAGTGTTAATGCCTGATGGTATAAGGAAATAGCTGTTTCTAACAATTATTTTTGTGCCACTACCCCTCAGCTTGCTGTTTAGTACTTCTGAATATTGTTGTGTCTCATCTGCCTTAGACATGATTCTTGAGGGTTGAGTCAATATCAGTTATAATACTTATTGTTAACATGTTTTATAAATCATTATCTCTACACAGCTGGTTGGGTCCTTTGTAACAATATGCCACACACTTCATCTTAGACTCTGAATTGTATTGAATGTCTGCAGAAAGTTAGGAAATAAACAGAGAGGAAACAGGCAGGGAATGCAAAGATTGCATAGTAAGTGAAAAGTGGAGTGTATCCTTTCTCTTGGAAAAAGAGGGCTGGAAGTTATTAGGAAAGTCAGATTCCTGTGTGGAATACCTTTGACTGCCAATACATACTTGAAAGTGTAAATCAGTTCATCTCAGCTGAAAGTGTGTAAGGTGTACCTTTCCATTGTAATTGATTTAATCTTTGCTATTTTAATCCATGTACTGTGGTTGCAGGAGTTAAGAGAAATTTCAGCCTGCAAAACCTGCTGCTTAACTGGATAAGCCATTTAGAAATCCTAGAAATTGCATGCGGTGTTACTGTGGATTTTTTTCTTTTTTTACACCATTGCCTAATTTTTTGTATGCAATTTTCTACATACAAATTCTAGAAACATCATTGCTACGTAACATCCGATTCACAATTCTACGATTCAGATGAATATTGACATTTTTAAAAAAAAACCTACAAATCCTATACATTTTTGCAGGAGGGATGTGGAAACTGACAAGTGTTAAAGGAAAGCCTTTAGGTCCAAAAGTCCCCAGTTGTGTTTCCTGTTGTATCCTTGTGTTATGTGGGCTTCACTCTATGAGTAAAGGCAAACGCTGAGAAGCAGAGGGAATGATTCATGGATCATTTGAGAGGTTCAGCAGGCGTGGTTGATGGTTTGTGCTTCTCAGCCTCTTGTGCTCAGATTACACGAAGAGAAGGTTATTGAGGTGGCAGAATGCACATTCGGGTTAGAGTTACCTGTGGTGACTGTCTTGCTTTCCTCAGTGTGACTAAGGAGAGTTAACTACGTGGTTATAGAAGAGCAGTAATGCAGGTCCCATATGGAAAACCCAACCTTTTTGAGCATGTTCTTGGCATTTGGATCAAATCCCAAGGCAGAGAATGCTGTTATCCATGACCCTGTGCCGTTTTGAAGGCTGTTAATGAAGCCACTCCAGAGGGAGAGTGAAAATGTGGTCTCTTGTAATGGTAGTGGTGGGGGAGCAGGGCCCCTGGGCACGCACAGGGGATACACTGTTAGCCTGGATTGCCGCCTGGGCAAGCCCTGGGTGCTTTGCTTTCAAAGGGGAATCAGGTGGATCCTCAGCAGTGCAGCTGTGTTTGCTGAGGGTTTGAATATAGTGCTTCTGGATCTGAACTGGCAAACCCATGTGCTGTGCAGATGCACAGTCACAGAGGTTGTAGCTCCCAGCAGCGTCCTGCACTGTGGTGGTTGTGTGTGCCACAGGGCCAAATTCCATGCTGGGCTCCTGCCCCTCGTTGCTTTCCTAGTTTGATGGACAGCTGAGTATTTAATCGGGTCAGTGATGCAAATCCAAGGGGTGTTTAATGGCTCTTGGATTAAGCCATAGGAGCCCAAGCCCCCATGGCCAGCCCAGCCTGGAATGGTAACAGAGCTCTCTCACACAAGGTGTACTAGAGCCATAGGCTGTGCTGAGTGAGAACATTTTGAAACATTTCCTTCCTGAGTTGCCAGCTGAGCCACTCTGCCTTACCAGTTTCAGGGTGCGATTGCTGTGGATTTATTCAAGCAGAAAAACGGAAACATCTGCTTAAATGTAACTACCAGATTACTTTAGAGAAATCTCTGAGCCTTGTGCACTGCAGCTGTGCTTCACTGGATGTGTGTGATTAAATTCATTGAGCTGGAGCTGTTCCTTTTTACAGGAAAAGACTTTGCTGGGGCCATGCATGAATAGAATATGTAGGGGAAGAAGAAAGCTTGGTAAAACAGGCCAAGTTGGTCTCTGCTCCAGGACACAGAGACACAGAAATGTTACACTTGGTGCAGATGAAACCCCTTTGGCAAATATGCAGGGTTTTGGGGAGGACTGAAATCAAAGTTTTTTTATAACAGTTGCAAAAAATTATGGTACCAGCTGAGGAAGAGCACTGTTTCACAGGGATGAATAACGGGACTGACTGATCTACCTGCTGTGAGCTGGCAAAACATTTTTGTGCCAGTTTAACAGTGTGTTTTTGAGAATTTGCTTTGAAACATATTCAGGGCACTAAAACTCTTTGTAAATACTGTGTGTTGACTAAAATTGTACCATGAGTATTGATATTTGTCTTTATTTATTGGGTTTTGAAAGCACCTCTGTAATTACACAAACTATTTTTTTTTCAGTTATGACATGCACTGATTATATCCCAAGGTCATCAAATGATTATACCTCACAAATGTATTCTGCAAAGTAAGTCAAGAAATTGTTACTGAATTCTGTAACTCTTACTTCTCTCTGAAGTAATCTTTTTGTATCTTTATGCATTTCTCTAATGCTGTAAATCCCACTACTGGCAGCAGATACTCATTGCTGAGGACACTGAACTTACAGAATTCACCTTTTGGCTGTAGTGACTCTTGTTTTATGTTCACAAAGATAAATGAGGCTCTTCAAGTAATTAACGTAATAGTCTCGGTGAACAATGCACATAGTATTTGTCAAATAAACAAATTGAACATAAATAAATATAAGGAGAATATAAGGTTTTCTCATCATTCACTGTGTTTAGGGATCTCTGTAGCTCTTCCTGTTGGAACAGGATAGGCCTTAACCCCGCTGCTTGTTTTTGTGTAGTTTCTGTGTGTGTCCCACTGGTTCTTACAGATACTGCTAGATTACAGTAGCTTCAGGGGCTGGTGTGGTAAGGCGTGGTAAGTGGCACTGACTTCTCGTGCCTGTTAGAATGGGGAGTTTGTCCCTCCCAGTCCTGGATGGGCACTGGTGCTCTGGCCCCTGGAGGAGGGAGTTACCCTGGTGTCACAGCAGGAAGGTGGCAGCATCTATTAACTCCAGAGCCTGCCTTGGGAGCACAAGGAGCTTATTGCACTAAGAGGATGTGTCAGTCTGGGTAGTTTCTCCTTTCTGGAGCAGTTTTTTAATGTGTCTTCTGGTTTGAAGGCTGAAAGATGCATAATGTAAATAGTTCTTTCTGACTTTTGTTCTCTCTTTTCACTAAGGCCATATGCACATATCCTTTCTGTACCAGTGTCGGAAGCAATGAGCCCTTACCCTGGTCAGCCTCAGTACCAAACACTACAGCAGTCCCAGCCCTACACCATCTACCCCCAGACCACCCAGACCTACGGACTACCTCCTTTCGGTAAAAAATGACTTTTCAAAGACTTTTCCGTGCCTGCAATTGCTGTTTTATGTCTCACTAAAAAGCCGTTGTTAAGCTGAACCAGGTGTGCTGGAGAGAAGAGTTTCTAGCAGAGCACATGCATAGCTTAAATTGTAGATGGGCACTGATCTCTTGATGGGACTTCAACTTAAAAAATTAGATTTTTTTACGAAGCTTTTACTTTGGATCTCCCCATGAAGTTTGCCATATGGTTCTTGGTTTGGGATCATAATTGTCTCTAGTTGTGGTATAACTATGTTTGTGCAGTTTCCTTGTTAGTGAAATGACACAGCACCCCATGCTACAACTTCTCTGTTTTTTGCTTTCTTTTTGTTGTCCAAGATTAAGATATTTTTATTTCATCTTTCACCGAATGAGAGCTTGTGCTAAAATGTCTCCAAGTTTACTAGACAAGTAATTTGTTTAATTTGCTCTAATAACTGAGCCTTCTTGATAGCTATTCCAGTCTTTGCAAATGCAGCTCACAAAAAATGGAAGGAAGCAGAGGCTGTTTTATCCCTTGGCCTGCAACACTGCTGAGAGGGGAGAGCATCACGTTGCAGGGAACCTGGGGAAGTGGTTGAGTAACCACCCCTTGCAGTATTCAAAAAATTATGGCTGTAGCACATGGGGACATGGTTTAGTGGTGGATATGGTGGTGCTGGATTAATGGTTGGACTTGATGATCTTAAAGGTCTTTTCCAACTTTTACAATTCTGTGATTCTAAGTAAATGTCTCAGGGGCTTGTGGTTGTACTGCACAAGCATATGCACTGAGCTTCTTGCAGATTTTTCTGTAGTGCTAAAATCTTAGTACCTTGGTATTTGTAAGGATGATTTTTTTCTTTAGTTAAAGAATTAGATGTCTTTGAGTAAAAACAGCTACATTTCTGGGTTTTGTCAGTTGCTGACAGAGCATGGGCTTTTCTGCAGGTTACAAAACAATAGATTTGTCATGATATGTTTGAAAGATGGGGTAGGAAAGATAATAAATCTATACTTGGCTTTGTTAAACATAAGTTAAATTACTAATGCTGTAATTATTGATGGTTGCTGGATCATACTCCTCCTCACTGGTGCCTGTACTTTGGTTTCAGTGCCTTGTTGCACTGTTTTTTGCTGTATCTGAACAGTGACTGATGGTTTCCTTTGCATCATTTGTTTGGTGTTTCTCGATGAGAAATGCATGGTGCACTGAGGCTGCTTCATGTACTGTTGTATGTTTTAATGTGTCACATGTTGGTGTTTCTAAAGGCAAATATTTGTAAATATGTGGAGTGCTCCAGTGAAGTTGTTTAAAACGGTGGTTTAGACTTCTGCAATTAGGGAGGGAGGGTGTAGGGGTTTTGTTTGTGTGTTGTGTGTGTGATGTTTTGTTGGTGGCAGTAGTGGTGGCTGTATTTGAGGGGAGTGTTTGTTTTTTAAAGCCAAAGGTTCTGGAGTGCAGGCGTACTCAGCTACTTCAATATTATTTCTAAATGTAACATTAGAAATTCTTTTGAAGTCCTGGAAAGAGATCTGCATTTTCTATTGACTTCAAAGGAGTTTTTGTCTATAAAATATCCAAAATGTCATCAGTGACTGAAATGTCTGGTGTGGATTTTGAGGTCTGTTGTCAAAAACCTGAATTTTTAGTGTGAAATCAAGTGTTAGGAAGATGTTGAAAGTCATTATTTCCAGTAATGGAAATCATACTGGAGTGGTACCTGCTGAGTCATGCTGAGAAGATGGATCTTGCATGGTTTGATGGACAGGTAGAGGGTAGAGGATTGAACATGCTCACTGCAGAAGGAATTCTGGAAATTGTTTCTGCTCACAAAATCTCCAGTGAGCAGGTGAGGGCCAACAACTTGGTCACATGTTTTACCAGCGCCAGAGGCTTGTTACAGGGGTTGGTGTGTTTTTCTACTGTGTATTTGTTTCTATGCCAGAAAGAAGGCACCATGGGTTATCTAACTGGAACAAACAAGCATGAAATTCAGGCAAGCTGACAAACATGGGCATAGTCTTGAGGTGGCTGAAGTCAGGATGCTCCTTATAGAGAAGGGATGACCTATGCTCTTGCTGATTTGTCACCTCTCTTGGTGTTCAGTGCATTGTTCTGCATGGGATGCCCTTGTGGTCTGGAGAGATTTTTTTAAAGAAGCATTAAAATAAGAGTAGTGACACCTGGGATGCATATGTGTAGCTGTAGGTTGGTGTTAGAAACACCATGGATGTGATAGCTTACGTTAACTCAAGAAAAACCTACAGTTGGTGGGATGTCCTGTGTGGGGCCTTTCCATGTATGTAGATGTGTGCTGTGATATTCTGTGACATACAGTGCTGCCATTGGACATGGAAGAGTCTCATTGCCCCTCTCACAGCTTCTTCTCCATCATCCTTGAGGCTGTGCTAGCTTATACTGCTGTCCTAAAGAGTGAGGTGGGAAGGACATATGCCACCAGCCCAGGAGTGTGCCTGGCTGTCTAGAAAGCAGGGCATGTCTGCAACAGCAAGACAGTCGTGGAAGGCAGGGGCTGGGAGATGCCTTAGCACATGACCTGAATCGGCTCCTGCACTGGCACCCAGCCAGGGCTGCCAGCCCTCTGCGTGTGTGTGACCTGGTGCCACACTCCCTGCGTGGTCATTGTCCTATAGCAGGGTGGGTTTGTGTTTCAGTCAGGTTGTTTGGCACTTCTGCATGTCGTGTGACCATCACATTGTGTTGCTGTCTGCTCCTTGTCTCTCTTGTGCTCTAAGGGGCTTCTGGTTACTGTCCCCTGTCAAAACTGCTCACCCGTTTGGAGATGGTGGCACTCCCTTTCCAGACTAAACAAACACAGCTACTCCTGCTCTCCTTGGATTATTGGAATATTCCCCACGTATTTTGTTCTGGAGTTTCTGCAATGTATCTACAGTCTTTCTTAAATCAGCCTTTCCTTTTTGTTTGCTAATTATTGAGGTTCTGGAGGTTTGAAACCTTAATGAAGACACAACTTGAGAGTTGGAGAGTCAAACCCTGGGGTGGCTGTGCAGAGGGGAGTGATTTAAGTTGACTCATAGGTGTCAGTTTGAGATCAGATATGTAAATAAATCAAAGGGCCATTGCAGAATTTAATTCTAACAAAGCTGCAGCATGGAGCGACCTCTTGGAGCTGCTGCTCATGTCCAGCTTGATGGAGTCTCCCATGTCTTCTAGGTAAGAAACCTAGAGCTCACAGCCCATGGCTCAATCCTGCTGGAGTGGGTGAAAGGCTGCAGGGGGCTTGTGCAGCCTTGGTGTTGTTTTCGGAGTGTTTAAAAAGGAGGGTGGTCTTTCTGATGGCCCTAAACTCTGTCTGGCTGCAAACGTCCTTTGTCCCTCTGCTTTGCACACTCCTGCTTGTTTTTAAGTAGATCCTCTCAAAATATTTCTGCTTTCTAACCAGGGCCAGGGAGAACTGTCTTTGACTTTGGCTGTAGATTTGGAGACACTCAAATGAAAGCCTGAGGAGCCCGGAGGAGTGAGGCCTGAGCTGAGCTGCCTCAGTTGGACACTGTTGGCACAGTCAGTGCAGAGACCTCGACCTTAACACGGCACCCGAGCTGAGCCACATGCTAAGTGTGCCCTGGGCACATAATTACAGCCACTCTGCTCTCTCTCTCTGTGCTGTGCCCAGGGCTGCTACAAAAGCATTCCAAAGCAACAGGAAATCTGGAAGAAACATTCGGATTTTTAATTTTTTAATTTTTTTTTAGCTCTGTATTTGTTGTCAGTCTAGGAAAATTACTGACTTGTGGCTTGGTTTAAAATATTCATCCCAAAGCCCAGTGAAGTAGTGGAAGTGTTGAGCTTGACCTTCATAGGTGTCAGCTTTGGCCTCACTGTGTAACAGCTGATGTCATTTGCAGTGCTGTGCAGCTCAGCCCAAAATCACAGCGATTGGCAGGTCCTTTATCTGCGTGGGCAGTGAATCTTAGTGACACAAACAGATTTTTAGTTAAAAGCTTTGTGAATTAGTCTTCTTGGTGCTTTTAATTTTCTGTTTTTCAGCCATTTTGTCACCAGCTCTAATCCCTGCACAGTCTGACAGTCAGCACTTACTATTGCCGAAATTAAACATTTTCCATGTGTCATTTGTTTCTTGCTTTTGTGATGAGCAAAAATCTTAATCTGAGGTAGGAGCATGCTGTTTGGTCCCAGCATATTTGTTTGTAACTGGTCCAATTTATCTGATTCAGGTGCACTGTGGCCAGGTATGAAACCTGAAAGTGGTTTAATTCAGACTCCATCTACAAGTCAGCACAGTGTTCTTACCTGCACTACAGGGTTAACCACAAGCCAGCCCAGCCCAGCACATTATTCTTATTCCATTGAAGGTAACTTGGCATGGTTTTTATCTGCATCTCTCTCCACCTAACTGAGTCCAGATACCAAACTAGAGAGGCTTGCATGCTTGTCCTTGGTTTGTGCATGCTTCTTCATGCTTTGCCTCTTTTCTCTTTGTGCCTTTGTGTTTCTGGGTTTGTGTTTGCCTCATACCTGTGTGTGCACCAGGCTGGCTCGTTGGTGCCATGCTGCTGGGCTGAACAGGGTGAAGAGCAAATGGGAAGGGGAAAGAGGCTGTGTGTTGTGTTCCTGCATGCTTTATTGGGAGTGCTCTTGCATTTCTCTTTGTTTGTGGTCTTTAGCTTGATGTCAGGAAATACGCTGACTGCAGCGAGATTTTTAAACACTTGTTTTTAATTCCTTCTGGAGGTAGATGGCTCTTGCATATCACACACACTGGGTTGGTAAATCTGCTAGGAAGTGAATTTCTCAGTAGAGAACTGCCATTCAAATATTATAGTTGCTGGAAGTGCCACATCTAAGAAGTCAGGTGCTGAATTTCACCAGCTTCCACAGCAGTTTTTATGAGTGAATGTGCCAGATAGCTGAATAATGGAATATTGTTGCTTATGGCACGTATGTGCAAACTGATACATTTTCTTTAGGCTGGAATTTGCCATTTATGTTTTAGCGATGAATTGTGAAAATTTGTCTCTTTCTTTGGAAATTTTATAAAGCATTTCAGGAATTCGTAATCTATTTCTTGTGGAATATTTTCACAGAATAATTCAGGGACTTCAGGAAATTTATAGTTCAGCTTCCTGCTCAAAGAGTAGTTGATACAGAATTCAGAACCAGATTGCTCAGAGCTTTATCTAATTGGACCTCCAAAACCTCCAAGGATGGAAATTTTGCCAGTTCCAGAACCTGACTGTCATTATGATGTAACGTTTTTTCTTTTGTTGACTCAGAGCTTTCCCTCTTCCATGTTCTGACCATTTCTCTCCTGCTGCTGCTGCACATCTGCAAAAAGAGCCTGTGTCTGTCCTCTCACTAATGTCCATGCAGGTACCAGCAGGCTGCATCAGTTCCTCAAAGCCACCTCCTCTCCTGGCTGGACAGTCCCTCACCCCTGAAATGCCCCTTGCAGGGCACGTTCTCCAAATCCCTGACTGGTTTTGTGTCTCTTTACCAGACCCACTGAATTTTATCAACATGTTTCTTGTGCTTGAGGGGCCAAACTGAGAGCCAAGAAAAGGAGGATAATTCTTAAAATTAGCAGTGAATGGGTTTTAGCATGTCTCTCATGGAGGAAAGTCATGTGGTCATGTCATGGTACTTGCTCAGCTTGCATTATTGTGACAGTCAATGGCCCAGTGTAACATTTATCCTTGATTCACTTTCCACAATCATAGCACGAGGAAAGCAATACTGGAAATACTCCCTTCCTTCCAGCATAGCCCTCCTTCCCATAGTCCCACCAGCAGAATGACTTACTGTGTCTCACAGCAGCAGCTTTAGTTGCCAAGGGTCAGGAATGGTTCTGCACAGCGTGACTCCTGCCAGATTTCCCAGTGATGTCCCATGGGGAGTAGGTGGATTCCTGGGGTTGGCGAGGTGACAGACCCATGTCAGGCCTCAATCTGTAGAAGAATTATAAAATCACAGACTTGTTTGGGCTGGAATGGACCTTAAAGATTATCCATCGTTTTGCCATTAGCAGGGACACCTTCCATTAGGCCAGGTTGCTCCAAGCCCTGTCCTTGGNATCCTGTCACTCCATCCCTTGTCCAGAGTCCTTCTCCAGCTCTCTCTCTGAGCCCCTCTGGATTCTGGAAGGGGCTCTGAGGTCTCCCTGGAGTCTTCTCTTCTGCAAACTGCTCAACCCCAACCTTGTCAGACTGTTACACAAGAGAAGGATTTTAATCTGAGCTGCTGGGAGAATGTGTGATGTGAGAAGTTTCCCTGCGGGCTGCTCTCTCAAAGTGTGCACAAGTCACCCCAGAGTGTGCAAAAGTCACTCCAATTGTGCAAATGCTGTTGCTTTTTGGAAAAACTTCTTGCAGACTCGCAGGAAACATTTCCTTTTTCAGATTTGCTGTATTTCCTTCTCAAGCAGCCCACCAAGGGGTCAGGTCAGTACAGGGGCTGGTGCCAGGGAGGTGGTGGAGAGCAGAGCTGGAAGGATGGACAGAGCTGTTTTGATAGTAATCCCTGGAATATCTGTCTTTTCTCTCTACTCAAATCAGGGTGAGACACAGTCGTACAATCGTGCTGACCCACTGGAGGGGAATTTCAGTGCATGGTTCTGGTTTTTGCTCTTTGAAAATGACTGGAGCAAAGCAGATTGGGATTGATAAAGTAGGGGAGGCAGGGATGTAATGTCTGAGGATGAGGTCTGAAGTCGGGGATAAAGAAAGGAAAAAAGGAAAAGAGTCGCAGCATCTTTAATAATGCAATACTTGTGTTTGCTGGTCTTTAAGCCCCAGCCCTTGAAGTCATGTTTGGCAAATCTGTGCCATATATTTTTGCATAGTTCTGGCCTGTTCACAGGTAAAAGGAAGTGCAGAAAGAATAGGTTTATCCATGTGGTGGGAACTGTTTGAAAAAATCTGATATGTAGCACTGTTTAGATAGAGGATTATTAAAAAGACCTGTTGGAGGGAGACCAGAGTTAAGATAAACAAAGAGGTTCATGTGAGGGAATGCCAAACCCTGAAATCTTTTTTCTCATTTCTTAACTTCTTTAATTAATCTCGGTGGAGAAGCAGCCTCTGCAGAGCATTGCAGATAAGAATCACTTTCTGTTTCCTCTCCATAATGGTCTTGAGAGCAATGAGTGTTACAGTCTGTCTTCCAGAGGGTTGCTCTGCCCTGGCTGGATGGCAGGTTTGTTCAGTTAGCAAGGGTCTTTCCTGGAGAGCTGGGCTTCATAGGGGCCTAGGAAGGGACCTTCACTTAAGGTGGTAACAACCTTGATAGTTTCCATAATGTGTAATTGGAAGGAGCTTTATTTGGAAGCTGCCCCCTGTTTTTGAGCAGTTGCTCATGAGGAGTGTCTGTGACAGGTCCCTGGCTCACACAGCTGGGCTTCAAGTAGCTGTGGAGCTCCTGTAGGTCCTTGGGCATCTTCATTGCCATTATTGCTGTTCGGTGCAGCCCTCTTGCCTTTTTCTAAATGTTTCTGAGGCTAATTACTTCCCCTTGTTTCTGCTTCCACAAAGATGACACCCTTCATAATTCCCATCTCCTGTAAATAGCATGTATTTCTACACATCTTTTAATATCAGTTTCTTTTGTTTTCTTAACATTTTTGAGGCATATTTTGGATCTGTTCCTCTTTCCAGGAGGCACCAGGTGGTATTGGTGCTTGCCATAGCACAACATACACTTGTTAAGAGTTCATGGTGGGTCCGTTTTCCTGGGGAGCAGGACTGAAGCCTTCAGAAGCTTGAGTTCTTGGGGTGAATTCTGCAGGGTATTTGCAGAAAATAAGGGTTTTTCTCAGAGCGATGGTAAAGTAGGGATACTGTGAATTTCTGCAAGTCTTTACATAAGCATCTAAGAGTGATTTTCTGGTTTGTGTGCAGAGGAAGGTGGTTTAGAAAAGAAAATAGTTCTTGGTGACATCTGGCTTTGTACATTCTGGTTTTGTTCCTGCTGATTTAATTATTTGTTGTTATCTTTGTGAGTCCCAAAACCCCGTGTTGAGGAATGTTTAGTGGAGTTGCCCTGTGTCTGCAACCCCCAAAAAACTGCTGAACGACTGGTGCTCCCAAGCACTGCTCTGGCAGCCTCTTCTGTGTTTTGGGAGGACTGAATGCAGTGACACAAAGCATCTTATGAAACATCTTCAAGTTGGCACTGACAACTACACACCTCTAAGAGCTCATGCTATGGGCTGTTGACACATTATTTCAGAAAGTCACATCCAAAAAGCAGTTCTAGACACAGGGATATTGGGAGAGATGCTCACTTTCTCCAGCTGGAAACACTCATTTTCTACTATTTGAAACATTCTTAAAGTTTCCTTAAATTTTAAATCTAATTAGACTAAAAATGCTGTTTGATGCAGGGTTTTTTTTTTAACATAACTGATTTAAACACATTTATGCCCTTTTCCTTTATTTATTCTGATTAATTTTCAACTGCTGCTGATTGGTCATCAGAATGGGATTGTTGTCTTATCAAACCGTGTAGTAAAGATGTAAAACCTTTTTAATTCTACACCAATTTCTTAGCATCCTTGGAGGGAAAAGGTTTCTGAGCCATTTGAAAGGACTGTTTTTAAAGATGTACTAGCTCTCCTTTCCTGTAAACCCAGTTGAAATGTGACTGGTGTCAGAATACACCCCGGTCCTTTTTTGGCTGTTAGTAGCAGAGTGCTACTGGGAGCACAAATGCTTGCACATTTGCCTAGTAAGTATTTATTTCACAACTTCTCATTTCTTACGCTTTTCTAGAATATTTAATGCAGTAATTCTCAATTTTACAGCATCAACTACCAATGCCAGTCCAGTCTCTACATCCTCAACTGTTGTCAATATTTCCACATCAGCAGTAGCCAGCATCTCACAGGTAAAACTTCCTTGGTAAATTTATGTGCACCATCTCCTTTACCTTTGTTTAACACGTTGCTCAAAACTAACATGGAAATGTTACTTCAAATGGAGCACAATGGTACTGGAGTTGTGGGGCTCAGTGTGTAACTCAAAGTCAACAAATCACTCCTGCTGTCTCTTTGACCATGATGCTTCTCCCTTTGGCCTCTGCAACAAACTCACTTCATCCGTTCAAAGCTGTTGAACGGCTCATCTGTACGTTGTGAGGTGAGTCTTAAAACTGAGATCTCTGCGAGAGAGATGGAGGGGAAGAAACAGTTCAGCTATTTTGAAGACTAAGCCTGCAGGGAGGATTAGAGGTGGATGTTTTTTGGATGCCTTTGTTCTCCCTCAGCAAGAATAGGAGCTGAGGTTGTACACAAACAAAACCCCAGCCCAATAAAATAGGGTATGCATTCTGATGGTAGACTAGAACAAAGTGAGACAGCCCTGCAAGCTAGCAAAAACCATTTTCCCCTGCCTTTTTCCTTTGTGGGTGGTTAACTGCCATTCTGAGTACTTGCATATACAAAGGAAGCCTTCAGTGTCCAGCTTTTCAGAAGGAGAATACAGGAAGTGTGGAAAACGCAATGGATGCACAAAAATCCTTCTGTGCTTATGCTGTTCCTTTTTAAACATAAACTTGCTTGGAACCGTAAGGGGAAAAAAAGATCTTCTTTTAGTATTTCAGACCAAGGTACCTAGTTCACAGACCCAGGCTGCTCTTCAAGGGAATCAGGAGAGCACTGTGTGCCAGAATAGTGTGATGTGACATTTGGAGTCGCTGCTTTTTTTGCTGTCAGTAGCAGAAGTTAAAATCCTCAAGCACAGCTCCAGGTGCTGAGTGATCTCCTAAATTAATTAAGTAGTTTTCATAAATGGATACCTTCCAGCATGCAGAATTATTGCTTGCTGAAGTCAGGGCATGAGTAAGGGCCATTTATCCTGTAGTTGTGCCCTCAGCGAAGCCCAAGGTCGCTTTCTGTCACTGTCAAATGCAGGAAGTCAGATGCAAGACAAAGCCACACATTCCAGAGCACAGAGTGCACTGATGTCTTCACTCAACTCCCCTGTTACTGTCACTTCATTCATTATGAATTAATTTTTGCAGACACTGGAAGCAGAGGAATGGCCCTGTGATCACTGGTCTCCTGGGCAAAACCTGTCTGTGCAGGGGCCGTTGGGCAGCCAGAGCTCTCAGCCCTTTTTGGGAATGTCTTACATATACAGAATGAAACAGCATAAAGTCAGACTGCTCTTGCTGGGATTTTTCTTGGACAGGATATTCTAATACAAAAGTCATCCTGATTCAGAGTGTTTTCTGAATGAGGTGTCCTACCATCACTATCTCTTTCCTCCAGCAGGAATATCCTACGTACACGATCCTTGGCCAGAGTCAGTACCAGACCTGTTACCCGAACTCAGGCTTTGGGGTGGTGCCACCAGCAGACAGCAACACAGAAAGCTTGGCATTAGCCACAACCACGTACCCAGAGGAGAAACCAAATGCCCTGGTGCCAGCACGGGCGGTGCAGAGACCTTCCTCCGGTGAGGCGGGGCCTGTAAAATCCCTCTGCTGAACAGTGCAGGGGGCAGGTGTGGGGGAACATCTCCAGAGGGTACCTGCAGCATCTTGTCATGCTGGGCCCGAGGGGACACTTGTCTTCCTTGTCAGGCTGGTCTCACTGGTGTGCAGAGAATTATGGTGGGCCAGCCAAACTCAGGTATTAGAAGCCTTCTACTGCTTCCATTCCAGGACGCCTAGCAGGTACTCGGTGTGCCCCAGGGAGAGGGAGTACTCTCCACACCTGGCTGCAGGAGAGAAAGGTGCAGGAGGTGATATACTCTTTCACTAGGAAGGGTGTTCCTGCCAGTAGCAGAAGAAGCTCCATCACATGTCCCTGTCAGTCATGGCCATGCTGCTTGGCCAGGGATGTGTCTCCAGGGCCAACGTCGTCGCTGTTACTCTTTTATATTCAACTGTCTGTTAAATAAAATAGGCATAGTTGAGTAATAGAGTAGTTCCAGGGTAGTGAAATGACTGCAGGGTTCCAAGCCTTAGGATTGAGGGTGCTCTGCTCTGGCTTTGCTCTGCAGGCAGTAACTCTTGCAATAGCTCAGTTCTGGGGGACTGAATTGAGGAGATTGAGCTGTTTGGAAATGATGGGACAAAGAAATCATGGCTTATGTTCTAATCAGGGTTCAAGTAATACTGCATCCACATAGTAAAATAACATCTTAGCTTTTGCTAAGGTGATTTGTGACCAATGCTGTATTGGTGTTCGTTTTGAGACACAAGGGGATGAAAGCTGTGTGATTTCTTTCTTCCAGGAGATGCATCCACAAGTCCTTTGCTACCAAGAGCAACAGCAAGTAAAGAGTTAGATGAGCAAGCAAGAAAAAACATCCCTGGAAAGAACAGAGGGAAGAGGAAAGCAGATACCTCCTCCTCACAGGACAGTGAACTGGAGGTAAATAGTGATTTTCTTTTCTACAGGTAGCATTACAGAATAGTGTGATAGTGAAAATTCTCCTCCTTTTTTTTTCATTCCATCTCCATGGAAATGGAAGGTGACTATAGAATGGTTTGGGTTGAAGAGACCTTTCAGGGTTATCTTGTCCAACCACTCTGCAATGAACAGGGACATCTTCAGGTAGATGTCAGGTTGTTCAGAGCTCTATCCAACCTGGTCTTGAATGTTCTCAGGAATGTGGCATCCACCACCTCTCTGGGCAACATGTGCCAGTGCCTCACCACTTTAATTGTAAGAAATGTCTTCTTTACATCTAGTTTAAATTTGCTCTTTTTGGGTTTAAAACTGTTCCCCCTTGTTCTATCACTATAGGTATAGATTAGATATTAGGAAAAAAATGTCTTCCCTGTGAGGGTGGGGAGGCCCTGGCACAGGCTGCGCAGGCAGTTTGTGGCTGCCTCATCCCTGGAAGTGTCCAAGGCCAGGTTGGATGAGGCTTGGAGCAGTCTGGTCTAGTGGAAGGTGTCCCTGCCCATGGCGGAGGGGTTGGAACTCAGTGGTTTTCAAAGTCCCTTTCAAACCCAAAGCATCACTTAAACACGTCTTGGAATCCTCGTGGTGTCATTGAGGAGACATCCAGGTGTCTCCACTACAGGTTCATGCTCAGAGCAGGGTTGTCCCCAGCACTGGGGCTGTGGCTTTGTCTGCCTGAGCCACGAGAGCCTCCAAGGCTGAACCTAGTCCTGTGCCTGGACAGTGAGATCCTGTACCTAGTGATCTGTCCCAGCACTACCACACCCACCCAGGGAAGGAGGCTTTCTGTCTCCAGTTGGAATCTCCCATGCTGCAAATTTCCCCTTCTTCCACAGCAATTTTCCATCTGCCACTACTGAAAAGAATTTATCTCCTTTGCAATTCCCTTTCAGTTGGCTGTGGTCTCCTGTTAGATGTCCCTTAGTCTCCTCTTTGCTGAGATGAGCCATGCCATTTTCCTTAGCCTCTCCTGTGGGCTGCTGACCATCTCAATAGCATTTTGCTGGCACCTCTCATTTCCTCACAGATCTCTGGGACCAGGGATGCAATCTGGAGTAACCTTCCCAGTGCCAGATAGGTGAGACAGCACCTCCTTTCTGCACACTTGGCACGCTCCAGCAGGAAAGTCATCTTATCCACAGGGAGATAGTGCTGCTGGCTTGTACTGATGTCCAGTTTGCCCTCCAGCTCCTTCAGCCTGGACTAGTGTGAGGGGTTATTCCACCCCACGTGTTGGCCCAGCTCTCAGTGTCAAATCCTTCTGAACCAAAACTCTGCCATTCCTTGTGGCAGCCCATTGCCTTATTTATAACAAAGGTTTCTCTGACAAACACCAAGGGCATGTACCTGGTGCTCTCCAGATCACAGGGAGTAAGTACACTTTACCTCAGCAGGGCTCTAAAATTCATTAGCACTCTTAAGTTTACTTTTAACTATAACTATACTATGTAACTATAAAAGCAAGAGAAGCTTTTGAAATAGTTTGACCAAACAGCCACAGCCTGAGTGAGTATTTCTGTGGCAGTAAATAAACTCCACTGCAATAAACTGAAGAGTTGAATGTGTTCAGCCTGTAAGATCACAGCTGTTGTTCATACCTGTTAAAGCATACTGCAGCTCTAACCACAAAATTAACTCTAAAACTCGTTTCTTTATTGCAGTTCAGTGCCTGGAATATCTCAGCTCTAACCTGCTCTTGTTCTCTCTGCAGCGGGTGTTTCTCTGGGACCTGGACGAGACCATCATCATCTTCCATTCTCTTCTCACAGGGTCTTATGCTCAAAAATATGGCAAGGTAATACTGTCTTTTCCATGGAAGAAAACCCAGTTCTGTTATGCAGAATTAAATGTTAATCTTCAGAAAAGGAACAGGTTTGGGTTTTTTTAACTCTCTACAGTGGTACTTTTAAGTTGTTGGCAGTTTGGGATAGGGAAAGAACTAAATTTGGCTTTGTACAGAGCTAGGACATGGACATCACCAACATGTCCCTTCTTAAAATGCAAGTCTGTCAGCTGGTTTCATCCTCACTGGGAATAACTGAGGTCCTTGCACATAGGGAAAAGAAGTGATTTTTCTCCTTCAAAATACATTGTAGATTTTTGAATGCTTTGTATGTGCTGACTGTGCAAATGTATCAGTCTCTCCTGTGGAGCACTGAAGTGTTTGGGTTTCTTTGTTTTTTTTTAATGAGTTGTTTAAAATATTAGGGAAATTGTAGTTCACACCATTGAATGTAGCTGGAATTATGCCAGGTTTGATATACAGTGGAAAACTGCAGTTTAACTGATGAGAGATTTATGACAATTCCCTTCTGCCTGTATTCACAGTGCATTTACATTTTTTTTTGTGTTTTTCCAGGATCCAACTCTAGTGATTGGCTCAGGTCTATCCATGGAGGAGATGATTTTTGAAGTTGCTGATACTCACTTGTTTTTCAATGACTTGGAGGTACATAGCAAATGTGTTTGAAAGGCAGAACTGTGTTAGCTGTGTGCTGAACCACAGAACATACTGCTGTAGGTGTTGGTTAGTGAGTTAAATCAGCTGCACTAAGCACCAGAGCCATGGCAGTGCCACCACACTGCTGTGGCTCTACTGAGAAAGTGGAATAGCTGTGCTTGACCAGATGATGTGCTTTTGGGGTATTTTTGGTTTACTTCGTTTGCTTTTTTGAAATGGCAGAAGGGTTTCAAGTGACAAATGAGCTCTGAGTCTATTCAGTGAGGGTTGAAATTCTTTTTTGCAGACAACTCAGAATGCCATAGAAATGTGCTTTTTTCAATCCTTTCTGGTACTTAAGATCCCAGGCTGGGCTAGGACCTCTAGGGGCTGGGAAGTAAAACCCAGTATTGGCAGACAGAGCTAGTGGAAGCTCTGTGGGTTTGTGGAGGCAGTGTGGCATGGCTTACTGCTGCTGGGAAGTGTGAAGGGGTTGGTTTCTATCACAGTTTCTTTAATCTGCAAATGTCAGTGTGTTTCTGGATTACCACAACATGACTTTTTGTTTGGTTTGGTTTTGGTTTTTTTTGTCTTTTAACAGGAGTGTGACCAGGTACACATAGAAGATGTGGCATCTGATGACAACGGCCAAGATCTAAGGTGGTGTACTGATGAATGCAGGAAATGTATTGCTGATGTAATCAGGGTCTGTGAAGACTTCAAATGCAGATGGGGTTAAGGGATGGAGCTCAGCATTGTGCAGGGGATAAAACCTGGCAAAGGGTTTGTTTGCTGGGGGGCATTTCTTTGAAGACCTACAAAGCATTAAGAGTTTTGAAATTATATTGTGAATTATATTGTCCACTGTTGAATGCTGCCTCTGTGTTCAATGACAAGTGAGGAATGGAGAACCAGCACTTCAGATCTTATGATGACAGCATTAGATTAGTAACCTAATCTAATGGTTACTCTAATTAGATTAGTGGAAAAAGTCCCTGCCTGTGGCAGGGGTTTAGAATCAGATGATCTGGAAGGTCCTATCCAACCAAAACCATCCTGTGATTCCATGATCTTGACATTTGAAATTCCCCCTGTGGTTTGCATCCCTCTGAGAGTTTATGGTGCAAACAGGGGGAGATAGATTTTTTACTGAGCTGAACTGGCTCATGAAAAAGTCTGAGAAAGATCTGTCAGGGAGAAAGAAATACAGGGAAAGTGGTGAAGCAGGACTTGCTTTCTGCAGTCATAAACTAGTGAAGCAGCTCACCTGCTTGTGGAGCTGCAGTTGTGATGGAAAGGCATGGGGGATGCTGTGCTTGGAGGATGTTGTGCTTGCGGTTTATTGCTGCAGGGTGAAGAAGGGGTAAGTGGGAAGGATGCTCTGTATGGCAGAAGAGTGAGCAGCCAAAGAGCAAAGGAAGGTTTTGTAGTAGAGGATGTGAAAGGAGTTATATCAGTGCAGCAGTTCAGAACCAGCACCAGTTGGATGTCCAGCATTCCCAGGAGCCAGGCTCTGCTCCCCAGGTGCCACCCAGCTCAGCCCTGCCAGAAATGCTGCAGTGGTTCTGCTGCTGTGGCACACCTAACACATCTGCTTTCCTGGAACAGCAACTACAACTTCTCCACGGATGGGTTCAGTGGCTCGGGGAGCAATGCAAACCACAGCTCCTCGGTGGGCGTGCAAGGAGTGGACTGGATGAGGAAACTGGCCTTCCGCTACCGCAGGGTACGCGAGATCTACAACAAATACAAAACTAATGTTGGAGGTGAGTGGTCACCTGCACTGAGGTCTGAGCACTGAACAGAGCTTGTGGGACCAGACTCTGTCCTTCCTCAGAGCTTTGGCTTTCCTGATGTGTGGACATGAGAAGTAAACCATTCTAGTGCTATCTGGGATCAAATTGCCATGGAATCTAAGAGGGTACATCTTCCAAAACTGAACAGTGTGCTAGTGCAGGCTGTGATTTATCATGGAGATAAGGATGGTCACTCAGTCCTAGAGGCAAAAGTTTTGGTGCAGATAGTATCCCTTTGCTAATTTGGTATGAAAGGCTGCCTGGCACTCTGCTCAGCAGTGGCCTGAATGACTCATGGCCCTGCTGCTCAGGTCTCATTCATGTCTCCACAAAGTCTGCCTTTGGTCATGCCATTGTCAGGAAATACAGTGGTCACCCCAAGGCTGTCTGTCACGCCCACAGTCTGACATGACTTCTCTGCTCTCTCTTCACAAAGTCACTTAAAGCTTTCTAGTTTTGCTTCCCTTTCAACTCCAAAGCAGTCATAATCATGTAAATCATAGTGAGCAAATGGAGATGAATTCTCTGTTTAGTCTGAATCTTGGCATTGCCATCCCTGGAAAAGGGATGCTGCTGAAGCAGCTTACCTGGTAGGGTGACTTGGCCTGATTGGTTGTGGGTTTTGGTACCCTTTGCCTACACAAAAACCTTGATAGATTTTTTTTTTTTGGACATATTTTCTAAAAACCAGGTGTTCAAAGCTACAGGTTTCAGCCTTAAAAATGTGTATGACCTATACAAACCAGTATAGGTCTGCAGTTTGGTGTGCTGCAGTTACCTGATTCCTTGGAGGGGAGAATCAGACCATGGTTTCATATTTTGCTCGTGGGAAACGGATGCAGAGTTTTTCAGGACCTGTGGAAAGCTACATGATGAAGCAGCTGTCAGTGCAGCCTGCTGTGGATCCCTCTGTGGCCTCAGTGCAGAGGACTGATAAAACAGAAGGCTGGAGTGAGGGGGGCTCATATGTCATGGAAGGAAATTGGAGAGATGTGCAGGCTCCACCTGCTCCTTTCTTTCTGTGTTTACTGTCAGGAGCGTAAATGGGCTCCACTTCTGTCTTTTAATTCAAAACTGGAGGCTTGAAGAAAATGATATTTAAAAGCAATTATAAGCATGGGAATAGAAGAAGGGGGGTGGTTTAAAAAAAGATATGTAAAAGGGCTTAAAGTGGAAAGGGTCCTTGGAAAGCAGAAAGTCAGAGGGGGTGACTGAAGGAATTGCTACCCCTGCTACTGTAAGTGCTTTGCATGGGAGAAGTGCCTTTGATTGCCTGTGTCCTGAGAAATGCTTTGAAATAATCACAGATAAATGTCTGCCCAGTTCCCCATGGTCAGACTCCTGGATGGATGCTCCTTCATGTCACTGGGAGCTGATTTCTTTCATTGCTTTGAGACAGTCCAGCTTCCAGAGGCCTTCATTTCTGTTATTTATTGCAGAGCAGGCAGCTGGTGCACTGGGGGACAGCCTTCCCCGTGTCTGACTTGCCAGGCAAACACATGTTCCTCACCTTCCAGGCCTGCTTAGCCCACAGAAGAGGGAAGCTCTGCAGCGACTGAGGACTGACATAGAAGTACTGACAGATTCCTGGCTGGAAACTGCGTTAAAATCCCTGCTGCTCATCCAGTCCAGGTATGGAACCTGGAAGTGCATGCGAGGCTTTCTCAGCCCTTTCTTGCTGACTGCACCCTTCACCCTGCTGCTGTTAGCACAGGTGCCAAGTGACCGAGGGCAAGAACTCCAGCCCTGTATCTCTGCTGCAACACCTGTAGTTAGCAAGGTCCCCATGCTCACCGAATGGTTTTTCTGACAGGGAATTCTGCCAGAAGGAAACAAGCAAAAATTGCAAAAACTTGTCCTAAAATGCCTCCTGAAAGCAGGACAGCAAAGTTCATGGTACATGGGGAAGCTGATCAGGCTGCCCAGAGCAGTCCTGGCACCACTGCCCGTAGATGTGCTGTTACAACTGTTTTTTTTCTTTCAGAAAAAACTGTGAGAACATCCTGATCACAACTACCCAACTGATGCCAGCTCTTGCCAAAGTTCTTCTGTATGGATTGGGCGAGGTGTTTCCCATTGAAAATATTTACAGTGCTACAAAAATAGGTAAGGGGTTGTGCCTTAATCTCTGGCACTGTGGCACCTGCTGAGGATTAGCTGGGATTTTTACATGGGGAAATGCCACTTCTGCAGCTGAGCAGCCCCATACTGTGGTCCATCTGCTCGAGGCTTCTGGCCTCAGGAGCTGAACTGTGTGCTACCCCTGCCCAGTAAGACAGGAAGTGTTTCTGTACTGGGAAGAAGGGACCTGTTCAGGCTCTGTTTCTCTCTGCTTGAGGCTCCTTACAGGGGGATTGTCTTTGGCAGGTAAAGAGAGCTGCTTCGAGAGGATCGTGTCACGGTTTGGGAAGAAGGTCACTTACGTGGTGATTGGAGACGGGCGTGATGAGGAGGTCGCAGCCAAGCAGGTGGGTCTGACTGCAGACGTGGGGCAATGGGAAAGGGAATGGGAAACTTCCCTGCAAAGGGAAGTTGCTGGCAGGCTTTGCCTACAAGGACTGCTGTTCCAAGGCTGAACTCTTAAGGCCAGGGCAGCCAGGAGCAAAGTTTGCCTTTGATGCAAGAGATCTTCCGTTGTGTTAAGATGGGGAGTTTTCTGGCTCCTGGGTATTTAAAGTTTCTCTTTTACTATTGTTTAGGATTGCATATAATACTGTCCCTGTCAGCAGTGTCTTAGTGTAGCACATTGGATGTAACATGCTGAAAGATTGGACTCAATGATCTTGGAAGTCCCTTCCACCCTTGATGGTTCTATGGTTCTGTATGCTGATCATAGCCTGTGACTATCAGGATATTGCGGTTTCCCAGGAGTGTGGAGGAGTCAGGGCTCAGGAACAGCACCAGATCAATTCAGCACCTGCCATTAGGCTGGATTATAAACAAAGGGCAAAGAGTTTGATTGATTTTGACAGGCCTGGACAGGTTGTTCAGTTGTGCTAATTAGTAGTGAAGTGCAAAGATGACTGTCAGGACCTTGACTCTGCAGGCTTCACACGTTCTGCCATGTGCCAGAGCTGTCACCCGTGCAGGTTTCCTGGGGGCCCTGGACAGGCATTCCTGGGTGCAGCAGCAGCTCACAGCCAAGGTTTCCATCACGAGCAGCTGACAGTCAGTGCTGGTGCCTGTCAAACACAGATGTGCACATAAGATGGGCTCCAGATACAGATGTGCACGTGGCTGAGGTTTGTCCTGAGAGTGGTGTGCTCAGAACCACCACACTGCACAGCCCTGCAGCTCTACCCAGCCTGCTTCCATCTCAGCTGAAAATCCCTGCATAAACCTGACTGTCCTCTCTCTTTGCAGCACAACATGCCATTCTGGAGGATCACAAATCATGCTGACCTCGTGTCCCTTCACCAAGCCCTTGAGTTAGACTTCCTGTAAGAAGATGGAGTGAAGACACGACTGCAGCTCCTGCAAGCCCTCTCCCTTACTGGGAGGGCAGAAATCTCACGTGTTTGGGGACTTAACTTTTCAGCTTGATGAAGAAAACATACCTAATGCAAACTGTACAGTGGAATATGACAGTAGGTTGTTCCTTGGGAGCACAGGCCCTGCCAAGTCCAGAGGTATCCTGTAAAGAAGCCCTAGGCTCAGCAGAGCTAGAGCTTGTCTGCAGAAGGGACTTACTAAGCCAGCTGAATGCCTCTGGCAGGTGCCTCCAGAGGGAGGGGCCATAAAACAGCAGAATTATTTGTAAGAGCCTTCTCCTTTCTATTCAGCTTAGTTGTAGAACCCAAGTAAACACAAAACTTTATTTTTATAGGAAAATGCTGATGGCAGAGCTTAAATCTCCCTTGTTTTGCAAAGCCGGAGAGCTATGGGTTTTTTTCATAGGAAATATTAATGAAAATGTCAAAAATACCTCTGTTGCTGTAAAATGTGTCCTCTCTCCTTCCCTGGGTGTTCAAAACAGTTAATTTATTACAGTGTCCTTATGTTATTTCCTCAGTGTGGAATTACTGGAAAATATAAAGGTAAGGGAATGCTTCTGGGATATGTGGTTCCTTGTAGAGGCAAGTATTGGTGTTCCGAGTTGGTCCCAGTGGCTTCTAGTCAATGTGTGCACAAGCCCTTTTAGCCAGCAGGAGATCACTGGATTCCAGCCTTGGTCTGGACTGTGGATCCCACAGATTTTCCCTGCAAAGAAAAATGAAACTGCCTGTGAACATCAGGTTACAGCAGACTGGTGCAGACTGCTCAGATGTGAACAGAGTCCTCACCTGGACTAGGAATAATCTAATTCCTAAATCCTCATGAATGTTGCAGAGAAGGCTCTGGTTATGGTATAACCTTCACCTCTGTGTTCCTGATCCTATTTGTAAGTTCCTTTTAGTAGAATCAGATTAAATTTTCTTATATTCTTTGCATTAGCCTAACTACATAGTAAGAAACAAATGCCTTGTTAAGAGGGACTTAATTTTCTAAGACACTGTGACTTGGCAGCATGGAGCACTTGGGAGGGATGGAGATGCTGATTTTTCTGCTACCGCCTCAGAATAGAGGCTGGAGTCAGTGACCTGCAGCTCCCCTGGCCAGGAACAGCCAGCTAGGGACTGGGGCTGGCACAGGGGCTGGTTTTGTGCCAACTCAGGCTGTGTTTGGTGGCCTCCCCACGTACCCTGATGGCAGCAGATCTGCAGGCGCCCCGAGGACAGGTGTGTGTTGTGCCCCAGAACCAGCTGCTGCTGCTGCTCCTGCAGAGCCAGACCTGTGGCTGCACCCAGACCCCTCCAGATCGTGGTCATCAGCCCCACGTCAGCCATGGGGAGACTGGGCTGAAAGCCTGTCACTGCAGGGAGGACACTGACCCATTCGCTGTGCCCACGCAGGCAGGGATGTGTTTGCTGCATTCCTTTCACGGCAGTAATTATGTGACATGGAATTAATTGAGGGTTAATTTCCATCACTGCAGGGGGAGCTGCTGGGCCAGCTTGGCACAGGCTCTGCTGTGCCCTGGGAGCATCTCTTCCTGGGCCAGCTCCAGTGACCACGGGGCAGAATGTGCCTAGAGCCAGGGGTTTGGATACCTCGTGCTCAGGGACTGGACCTGGGAGGTCTATTTCACATGGTACCAACTCCAGTTTCCCTTTGGGTTTTTGGGGTGTTTAAGATTAATTAAATTGGAATCAAAGGTGATTCTCTTTCTCCGGAGTGGTCACTGGAGTCAGGAGTGAACTGCTTTCCATTCAGCTCCTTGCCAGGTGTTGGTCTTTTGCTCTGGTCCCAGGTGGATACTGGGTCTGTGGATTTCCCCAGGAGCTCTGCAGCAGGAACGTGCTGTCCATGCGGGAGCTGCTGCCTGCCAGCAGCAGAACTGCTCATCCCATGAGGAAAATCTGGGGAGTCTGCTGTGGGTGTCACTGGGCAGCTCAGCAGAGGGAAGGGTGTTTGAGCACCCTGGGGGCTGCTGGGAGTGCCCAGCAGAGCCTGGGAGACAGGCTGTGCTGGGAGTGCTCAGCAGTGGGTTTGGGAAGGGGAGCAGGACCCAGGGATGTTCTCTATCTACACCAAATTGAGAGCTCAGGTGTGTTTGCACACAGCTGAGGCAGCTCCAGCTCCCTTACTGCTGGGTCCGTAGGGTCCAGTTCCTCTGGGGTCCCTGTGAAGTGCCAGAGCTGTGGTGAGGAGCATTGTCATTGCTCCCAGGGTTGGACATGTCACCAGAGGATCAGGACTCAGCTGTAGTCACAGAAGAGTCTGTGCTGATACTGAACATCCCTCAGCCCATCCAGAGGTCTCCTGTAAGCAGGTTTGGGAGCTGTCCCAGCCTGTGCAGCAGCCACGTCTCGTACTCCAGCTGGCTGAACTGTGGGATTAAAACCTGTGCCTTATCCTCCCACACCGGCATGGCCGAGCAGCCCACATGCTTCGCTCCCATGGGAAGCAGCTGACCAGAGCCGTGCTGGAGAGGGGCTGGGTTTGCCCAGGCACTGGCAGCAAGTGCTGGACCTGTGGCCTGAGCTGCCTGGCAGCTGGCTGTGCTTTGTGTTTGTTTACTTCAAATGTTTTAAGGAAATTTTAAGATGTTGGTAAAATTTTAGCTGAGCGTGGAACTCGCAGCCACTGACATTTCATACTGGTATTTATATGATGTTTCCTTGAATGTATGTAAAGTACTTTTATAACAGGAGGTTGATGGTACATTTTTGTGTTTGTTAATAAAGGGGTGACCTGGCTATTTTTTTTCCCTCTACTGGCTGAATTTAAGCCTTTTCCTGTCTCTCTTGAGGCAAGAACAACATCTCTATCCAACCATTGATTTTCTCCTGTCTCTCTCACCAGTTCAGCTACAGTCAGGTCAGGGGTAATGGGAGAGCAAACCTGAACACCTGAAGGACAGTCAGCCTGCAGGCCCAGAGCACCTGAGCTCACCTGGGTGCTGCTGGCTTCCCCTTCAGCTTCAACACAGCCACAGAGGCTTTAAAACCACCTGATCCACTAATACTTGTTGCCTCCAACAGCCCTTGGGGAGATGTCTGTGCTGGCACTGGTGGGAAGCAGTAGGACCCCTGGAGCCCCCAGCACCTCTTGTGCTGCACTACCAGGGGCGAGTCCCAGGTGCTGCTGGCTGTGGGGCCTTTGCCTGTTCATGGTCTGTAATGGGAACTGTCCTGTGAACTGGAAAAAAATAATAAAGTCTTTATTTTCTATAGTCAGTGCTTCAGCCTGTTCTCTGCCCCTGTGTCAGTCCCTGCCCCTGTGACAGCCCGAGCCAGGCTTGGCAACACCAGGAGCTTTCAGGGTGCCACAGGTCACAGTGCAGCCACCAGAGCCCCCATGCCCCTGGGGAGTCCTGGGGAGCCAGTGGGGCAGGGACTGGGCCCTGCTGCTCCTGCTGAGGTGCCCAGGGGAGGCACATGGTGCTTCCTGCACAAACGTTCCCTTCCCATTTTCTTTTCCACAAGGCGACATCCCTCTCCCACCCTCTGCTGCAGTGCTGCTGGCCCTGGCAGGGCTGAGCTTACAGGAGCAGCTGTGAAACAGCATTTCAGCTGCTCCTCCAGCTGCATCCAGATACCTTCCCTGGTATGGAATTTTCCTCCTGGGATGGGGTGCTGGGAGGTGTGTGATGGAGGTGAGGGGAAGGGAGCCAAAGGTCAGTGCTGTGGGCAGCCAGGATGTGCCACATCTGGCAGCTGGGCAAAGGCAGGGGCTGCTCTGGGGCCTGCCTGGGTTTGGACACCGAGCTGGGTGGAGGCAGCCCCACCTGGAAAGGGGTTGGTGTCTGTGCCCAGGAGCTGGCACAGCACTGACCTCACTGCTGGCCACATCAACAGCCACGTATGGCTGAGAAATGCCGTGGCCAACTCCAGCCTGGTCACGGCCTTGGGAGCGCTGCCTAGGCTGTGGTGGTGGGAATGGCTGCCAAGGGAGCAAGAGGTGTCCATAATAAGCTAGAAACCCTGAGCCACCCTGCAGCCACTCCTCCCAGCACAGGCTCCTTCCCATCCCTCCCTGAACACAGTGATAACAGGTGAGCTTTGACCTTAATACCAAAACTAACATGAGGAGGAAGATCCTAGCTGGAAACAGAAAGGTCAGATAGCCACAGCCACAAAGAAAACAAGTCCTCCCTGCGCCACCACCCATATCCCTGCACAACAATGGCAGAAGCAGGCACAGGAGGGGCACAGAGAAAATAAACCAGTGCTCTTGTTTCCATTTTTCTTTTATGAAAAAGCTAGTAATAAATAACAAGAAAAGTTGACACAGCAGTGCAGCCATATGCCACAATGTGCTGGACTCACCACAAACCCTGCAGCTTTCCTTGAGGGTACAGCCATGGGAGCCATGCCGAGTGCCATGGGAATCATCAGGTGTTTCCACATCACCCCTGGTCTCTGCAGGTCCCTCCAGCTGTCCAAAACAACAGCCTGGGGGGCACATCCAACAAGTCTACCTCCCTCCTCATGTCCCTTTAGAGGACCTGCCCTCAGACAGCAGACTCCACAGCAGCAGCCCCATTCAGGAGGTGCTGCCGTGCTGGCTGGGACAAGAAGTGAGTCTGGGCCAGCCACCGCATCCGCCTGTTCACGAGGTCTGGTTCCAAAAATGAGCGAAAGTCCACCCCATCGCTTCCTCCGCTGACATCCACCTCGTCGTATCTGCCTTCCTGCTGCACCTGCACGTTGGGGTGCAGCCACTTGTAGTAGGTGACCCTCAGCCCCAGCCCCAGCAGGTAGCAGGGCAGGGCGGCGCACACCACCGGGAGGAGGTATGAGTGCTCCTCAGAGGGAGCCTGGCCCCAGAGCCAGGCAAGGGCCAGCAGCGTGCTGTCCACCAGGATGAAGCCATGGTAGATGATGCTGCGGTACAGCGTCCTCCCCTGTGCCACATTGAACCAGCTGAAGTAGAGGATCACAGCCACCACGGCCCGGTAAAGCTGCTCGGGGCCAGGTGATTCCATGAAGTCCGTGCCCTGCAGGCTGACCCAGAGGAACATGGCCAGCCACACAAGTGGGAAGTGGACAGCCACACCGTAGGGCCAGAGCAGGGCGAAGAGGGCGACCGCCAGGATGCGAGGGCAGATGAGGAAGAGGTTCCACAGGAAGTAGATGATGGAAGAGCCCACGCTCAGCTCGTACTTGTCCTGCAGGAAGGAGCGCAGGGACTGGTGGTAGTCCAGCAGAGACCACGACACACACAGGAACGCGGTGCCCATCCCCAGGCCTGCAAACACACAGGTGAAAATGCTGAGGGGGGACCAAGGGGTGGCCCAGCCTGGCTCAAACCTCTCCCTGCTCACCGCTGCTAAAATGAGTTTCCCCCCAACTCACAAAGAATCTGCTGTCAGGGTCAGAGAATCAGCACCTGCCCTCTCCGAGGACAAGGAGGCTGGTGCCAGGCCTTGCTCAGAAGATGGGGAGGAAGTGCTGGGATTGAACAGCTCTGCAGAGCCCATCTTCCAGGCACGGAAGTACTCAGCCCACACAGGCAGATGAGTGCTGGCTCCCATGTTGCTGGGCTCCCCATTTCCCTGCAGTGACACCTGCTCCCCACCCCGGGAAGTGAAACACAGCACCTGCTCAGCAGCCTGTGCTTCACCCATACCAACATCAGCATCTCCCTACTCCCCAGAAGGTGCCTGATTTCTCACCTGACCCTCAGCCTCTCCTGGGGCACATAAGAGAATGACACAATTCAACCCCTCCAGCTTCAACCCCTCCACCCCAAACCCAGCATGGTCCATTCGGACATGTGAGTGCAGGACAGGGGTCCACCCTATAGTGTGACATGCCAAAGGAAGGAGTGACATGGGAGCAGAATGACACTACAAGTGTCTTGCTGGGTCCTCCAGCCCCTGGACAGCCTCTCTGATCTGCCCCATCCAAGCACACTCCGACCCCAAGCCTGTGCCCCCGCAGCCCCCTCCCTTGGCCCCAGACCCCTCACCCTGGGAGAGCTCAGCCTTGTTTGTCCGCAGGATAATGTAGAGGAGCAGGGTGAGCTGCGGGGTGTTCTCCAGAAAGGTCTCAAAGAGACGCAGCATGCTGATGTCGTGGGAGAGGAAGGCCATGTGTCTCTGCTCATCCTCCTCCTCTGCCTTTGCCCAGCACACCCTCCAGCCCACCTTCAGAGCATGGAGGCACCTGTGTGAGAACCCAGCTGGTGGTGAGTGGCCACGCAAGGCACCACACACCTTGGTTCCCACGCTGCCCTGACAGGTCAACAAACTCCACTGACTTACGTCCAAACCCCTCCTTCCCCCTGCCCAAACCACGCACCACAGTAGCCACACGATGCCCAACCATGGGTGAAGGGCAAGTGTAAAAAACTGAGCATCGACCTCAGCGGACCTGCCTGGATTATTCCCTTCCCCGGGCTCAGCCTCGCAGCTCCCAACTGCCGGGAGCGCCAAGGCCGTGACGAGGTTTCGGGGGTTCGTCTAGAGGGCAGCGGCACCAGCACCGAGAGCCAGAGGGAAACTTCGCTTGCAGGGACACAGGTGGCTCCCACCGACACACTTCATCCGGCTGCAGCCCGGGGCTGGGCCGAACCGCTCTACGTGGGAGCCTCTTGGCCCT
>WAAG01015858.1:78545-118642 GCA_013390105.1 Tichodroma muraria | reverse complement strand
GACCGCCGCCACCCGCCGCCGCCGGCCCTCGCGCGCCGCCGCCTGCCGCCCAATCCGGGAGCGCCTCTCTGCCGGCCGGCAGCCAATCGCGTGCCTCCGCCTTCCGGCTCTTCCCAATAGGAGGAGGCCGCGGGGAAGCCGCCGCCGCCATTTTGAGAGCGGGCGGTGCCCGGCCTGGCATCGATGAGGGGGCGGGGCCGAGGGGCGGGGCCGCGCTCAGGTGAGGGCCGCGCTCAGGTGGGGTCGGCGGAGCGGTGTTTGCCATGAAGCCCCTGGGCCAGCTCGTGGTGCTGCTTTTGCTGTGCCTACTGGCCGTGGTTCTGCCCGGTGCGGACGGCGGCACCGGGAGGTTCTGGCACCTCACGGACCTGCACTGGGACCCCGGGTACGAGGCGGCGGCGGCAGCGGGACAGCCGTGCCCCTCGGGCGGCGATCGGGCCGGGCCCGCCGGGCCGTGGGGCAGCTACCTGTGCGACGCGCCCTGGAGCCTGCTCGGCTCGGTCGCCCGGACCATGCGGAGCCGCCTGGCCACGCCGGACTTCGTGCTCTGGACCGGGTGAGAGGGGCCGGACCCGCCTGGAAGGGCACCAGGGCTGGGTGGGAGAAGGGCAGTGGAGCCCATACGGAGCTCGTGGGATGTCTGGGCTCTTTCCATGGTCCCCACTTTGAAAAGGACCGAGGAGAATGTGCCTCGTAATGCAAAACAGGGGTTTGGAGGAAAGCACAACCCCAGCGAGGGCTCTCGACTCTGGCTGGAAGCTCGTGGCAGTGAGGTGACAAAAGGATCACAGCTCACAGTCCGTCCTTTGTGTCTGATTCCATAGTGACTCCGAGCACCTGGAATGCCCAGGGGAAGGAGCTGTGGGCTGTGTGTCCGTTCATCCGGCGCTGCCGGTCAGAGCAGTGGGAAGAGAGCACTGTAAACCAGCTTGCAGCATTTTTTCTGGCTGCGATGAGGCACCTGGGAGACCTGTCTCAAGAAAGGATAGTTTTACTTTAGGAATCAGAGGAACCTCCCCGGTGGAGAATGTTCTCTCCTGGTATGGTTTCCAGGGATGGGTCCCCTGTCCTATGGGAGGCCTTAATAGCACTTCCAGATGGGGAAAGCTTTATTTTGCATGTATAGGTGATTGTGTATATGCTCTTTCTTCTGACAGTGCAGCCTCAACTTGCTGTAACCTCCAGGTCCAGTTTGCAGGGCTGTTGTCTGTCCCATGTTTTCATTTTCTGTCCCTGCAGATGCCTGTTCCTGCTTAGATGTAGTTATTGGTTCTTGTGACCTTTTTCCCTCAAATATATTCTTTTTCCCTCAAGCAGTTTTCCCCAGTCCTTTGACATGATTTGGAATGTTCTTCTCTCTCTCCAGTGGGCTTGTGGACAGCCCAGCATCATCTACAAATGCATCTATAAATGCAGTAAGCATGTTAATGCAAACATAGACATGGAGCAGCCCTAGATTGCTGCCTTACTGGAAGCATTCCCTTGTTTCATGGTGATCACAGTTATGCAAACAGCTCTGCTTCATTATTGCAGATCAGATGCCCTCAGATTGCAAAGTGCTGATCCTTGCAATGTTTCCAGGCAGTTTTAGTGCCTATGACACGCCCTGAGGCAGAGAGAGCCTCCCCTTCACACCTTGTGCATGGGGTCTTTAAGGTAAAGTGAACTGTGGAATCACAGAATATCCTTAACTGGAAGGGACCCACAAAGACCATGGATTCCCGTTCCTGGCCCTGCAGAGACACCCCAACAATTCCACCCTGTGCATCCCTGAGAGTGTTGTCCAAACACTCCTTGACTCTGTCAAGTTTGGAGTGGAGCTCATTTTCCCTGTGAGCAATTTCTTGAAACTCCGTCAGTGTCTTGGCCAGTCAACATAGCACTGACTTCTGCACCCAAAAGCTTAAATTTTCTCTTCTAGGAGGCACAGAGAGGAGTTGACTTGAGAAGTTTCTCTGCCTTGCTCATTGCTGTAAGCACAGGCCCTGTTAGTCCCAGATAATGACTGCTGCTTCTCTTTATCTAGAGATGACACTCCCCATGTCCCCAATGAGCAGCTTGGAGAAGAAAAGGTTCTGCACATAATGGCAAATCTGACTTCTCTGATAAAAGAGACATTTCCAGGTAGGATTTGAGGGGATGAGAAGGGGAGCGGTGCACAGAGACTCATGGGAAGGGCTAACCAGAATGGAGAAATGACAGAATTGGAACAGGGAAAGGCATAGAAGAGCTTTGGTCACTGGGACTTGTTTGGTGGCCTCAATTCTGCTGTGCTATACAGCATTGATGCACACTCATGTTTCAGGAGAGAGGAAAGGAAAGGTTTCTGTCATTAGTCATTAAGGCAGAAAAGGCTGCAAGGTGCAGGTTGCTGCACAGCCTGTGTCAGCGGGGGCAGGGACTGTTACTGCTGGTGACAGCTCAGTCACTTGGCTGTGGGCTGCTTGTCCCAAGGGCGGCTCAGAGCCCTGTGGTGCCCTGGGCAGTGTGGCCCCAGGGGCAGAGGGTGACTGGCCTTGACAAAGCTCTCTTCCCAAGGCTGGGAGTGCCTCGGGCAGCTTAGAGGAGCTCTGCAGCACTGACCTGCCCTGTGCCTCTTTGGCTCTGTCTCCAGGCACCAAGGTCTACGCAGCGATGGGCAATCATGACTTCCACCCCAAGAATCAGTTTCCTGGGAAGGAGCACAGGATCTACAACCAAACAGCGGAACTGTGGCGGCCCTGGCTGAGTGATGCTTCCCTTCCTCTCTTCAGAGCAGGTCTGGCACCACTGGCTCATGTTTAGAGCATACTGGGGATATGAGGAGGGGTAGGAGAATACCATGAACAATTTTCCTTGCTTCTATGCTCAGCAATGTTCACAGAAGATTTGCAGAGGTAGGGCCTAATTTAATGCTGATTTCTGTCTTGGAGTTCTGTTTGCAAGAAGAGAAATTATTTTATACTTTAGTCTCTCCTGCAATTGTCAAGTTACTGGAAAGAATGCAGAGTGGTGACCTGCAGAGGGAGGAAAAATATCTCTAAAGGTAGCAGCTGGTGCAGGCAGTGCTGGGGGTCTCCAGAGCTGCCCAGCTCCTGGTGCTGCCCATTGTACCCATTCAGCCCTCCTTTCACCAGGAGAGGCACAAGAATGACAACAGACACACAGGGAAGGGTCACTCCAAATCCACATCCTGGAGTGGTCAGAGACACAGACAGTGACCCTGCTGTGGCTATTGCTGAGGAGAACAGAGAGAGGTAGAAACAAAGGGATCTGGCATCACAGCCACCAGTGTGACCAGACCTCCAGCTCTTTCTCCGCTGGTCACATTTTTAAGGAGCTTTCTACAGCGAGAAGCTGCCTGGCCCAGGGATGAGGGGGCGGATGGTTGTCCTCAACACCAACCTGTACTATGACCAGAATGATGAGACGGCTGGTGAGGAGGATCCCGGGGGGCAGTTCCAGTGGCTGGAAGAAACACTGACCAACGCCTCCAGAGCAGATGAAATGGTATTAAAAAGACTGAATAAACAACTTGGGCTTCTCCCCAGCCCAGAAACTCTCCCTGCTCTGCTCCCTGTGAGTGCAGTCACAGCTGGCTGGTGCTCCATGGGTAGTGTGGGCTCTGTTGCAGCAGGGGAACTGCTGCTCCAGGGCAGCTCTTGCTTCCGTAGGTCTACATTGTGGGGCACGTCCCTCCTGGCTTCTTCGAGAAGAAACGGGGCAAGCCCTGGTTCCGGAGGGGCTTTAACGAGCGGTACCTGGGAATTGTGCAGAAGCACCACAGGGTGATCGCTGCCCAGTTCTTTGGGCACCACCACACAGACAGCTTTCGCATGTTCTACAGCGACACAGGTACCCGTTCTGGTCACCCAAGCACTTGTGTGACAGCTCTGACAGCTCTCAGAATCACTGTCCATGAGAGTTTTTAGTGGCTGTTTGTCTGAAAGCAGCTAAGAAGCCAGCAAAAGCTTCTGAAATGCTTCGGGCAACAAGAGGCAACAGTGGTTCTTATCACTACCCCCAGTCTGTAGCTCCTGCCCTCCTTCCTCGTCACCCTCAAATATTGTTGTTTCCTCTCAATGCCTGGCAGCTTCTTGCCTTTTCCCTCTTGAGGGGTTTGGGCTTTGCTGAGGGAGCAGTGCTCTCAGAATCTCTGCTTGTGTGGGGTGCTCTGGGCAAACACCTTTGCTGAGTGTGGTTCCCTGGCCACCCTCACTGCAAGAGCCTTTGCCAGCATTGGAGAGCCCATTCCTGGCTGCTGCAGCCCTGTGCTCAGTCCACAGTATTGTTCCAGGTGTTAATCTTGTGTGGGTGCTGGTAGTGGGAGCTGGTGACAAAGGTGCTGTCAGCAGCACAATCTGCTCCGGGTGCTCACTGTGATGGGGACAGGGAGTGGGGACAAGCCATGGCCTCCAGTCAGAGTTTGCTTTGCATTTCTGTGAAGGTACTCCAATCAATGTCATGTTCCTGGCTCCTGGAGTGACTCCCTGGAAAACAACATTACCTGGAGTGAGCAATGGAGCCAACAACCCTGCGATTCGGGTGATCGACTATGATCAGGACACCCTTCAGGTCTTGGTAGGGGATCCTTGCGTGCACCACACTGCAGCTCTGGAACAACTTTAATTCCCCCCTGTAGTCAGAACATGCTTTTCAGGATTTCTCAGTCCACAGAAGCTGAGTGGCTGTGTCAGAGAGGACTCTGACCCAGGATATTTCAGCCTCATGTCTGGCACAAAGATTTAGTCAGACTGTCAGTGAGTGGAAGCACGGCCCTGGCAGCCAGTGCATCCTGTTGGGATGAGTTCCCCCGGGCAGAGTCAGACAGTTTTTGTGGTGTTCATGTCCTTAGCGAGTTTCCTTTGGCACTTGCTTTGCTCCCCAGATAATATGGATCACAGAACTACTCTTTGAGTAATAGCAGATTTACCAGACCCTCTCCAAAACCTTTAAACCATCTGAAAAAGTTGTGTCCCTCTACTTGCTAAAATGATGCATTTGGAGTGGATCTGAATTGAGGTAAATTGTAGGGGCAGCTTCTATTTCCCATCTCTTCTTTGCTAAGAGTTGGAGGATGGGTGCTTATGCCCTCCTTTGTAGTGCATGAAGCTCTCTATAATTGCTCTGTTTACATGTTTATAGCATAGAAATGATTGCTAAAATATGCTGTGCAAAGCTGGGGAGCCAGTGAAGCAGAAAGAAAAAGGCCAAGAGACAGAACAGAAGCTGTGAAAAACTTGATTCTTCAGTTTGTTCACAGCTGAGAAGATAACTCTGCTCAGTAACACTCCTGCAGCCCTTGCTCCTGCTGCTGGACAGTGTTGATAGTAACTGATGTCTGAAGCAGGCCAGGCTCAGAGCTTTTGGTGTTTGGAGGTCAAAGTCAAGCAGAGCAAAGCCACCCCTTGACCCCTTAGGAAACAGGCTCTGTTTGGGGTGGGTTCTGGACAGTCTCACCTGAGGTGTCTCCAGGTGCCTGTCTCAGTAGGAAGCCCTGTCAAGGGCAGCTGGGCCCTTGGGGTGGGGGGTGCTGCCGTGGGAACCAAGCCGAGCCCAGTGTCTCACCCCAGGGCCAATCTTGTCCTGGTGTCTCCCCAGTTCTGTTTTTCTCTCCCTCAGGATATGGTGACTTACTACTTGAACCTTACTCGTGCCAACATGATGGCCTCACCATGGGAGGAAGAGTTCCCAGTGTGGGAAGAGGAGTACAGGCTGACAGAAGCCTTCCAGGTCCCTGATGGCTCTGCCCGCTCCATGCAGGCAGTGCTGCAGAGGATCTCGAGGGACCCACACTACTTGCAGCTGTACTATGAGTTTAACTCTGCCAGATATGACCTGGAGCCCTGCCAGCAGGAATGCCGTGTGGATCACCTGTGTGCCATCAGGGAAGTCGATTTTATGAAGTATGATGAATGTGTGAAAACCAACAGCTCTGCCTCTGCTGCCAGCAGTGTTTGGCTTTTGGTTTTCTACACGTTCTTAGGATTTCTCAGTCTTCAGCAAGTGCTGTGATGGCCAAGAGCAAGAGAAAAGGAGGAGGGCACGAGATCACACTACACTGCATGGGAATTGATCATTTTGGCATTGAGAACTTGCTTAGAAACCAGGACAAAATTGTCAATATTTACTAAAAGCCCTGTGATTCAGATTTGAAATTTTCTAAACAAGCTTGATGTATGAAGAGCAATGTTCTTGAGAGCCCTGTTGTGCCAAAGTGACCGCAACAGGGACTGTCTCCCCTCTGCTGGGACTGCTGGGGCAGCCTCACAAATCAGATGAAGACCAGGCCTTCCTGTGGACATGAACTGGCAAGGGGTGAGAGTAGGGAGCTGCCACGTGTTCCAGAGGCTGCTGCCAACATTCCTTATGTTGGCACACAGTTTTGCAAGTCTGCACAGCTGGTGACTCAAGAAGTCTTGTTGTGCTGACTTTGTTCCACAGCAGCCTGTGGCTTACGAGCAAAGCGAGGTGGGGTTTCAGTGCTGAAGATGAGGTACTGTTATTTGTGCCTCAGTTATTGAACATAAATAACTCTTCACTCTCTTCTGTGCTCTCTTCACTCGCCTCCACTGAGTTCCCTCCCTCAGCTGGGCTTGGCAGCTAATCTGGGCCATCTCACCAGTGAGATCTGAGGTGGTGATTTACAGCCTTGGGTTTGCCAGCTGCTCTGAGACCCTGGAGGGAACCAGGACACAGTGCTGGTACTGGACTCCAGGTACAGCTGGAGGGGTGCAGGATGAGTGCTTTGTGTTGTGGGAAAGTGGCTCTGGGCTCTCCCGGGGGGGGTGGAGGGGGAAAAATTCTGCTTTTTTTGCTGGGGTTGGTGTTTGCCCCGGAACCACCTCAGCGTTTGTGGAGCGATGTGTGGGTGCTCGAACACGCAGTTAAGGCCTGGCGGCGCAGGGTCTGATGTGTCGGTTCCTCGCTGCCCGTGGGAACACGCTGCACTCCGCTCCGGGGCCGCAGGGCTCGCAGCGCCCGGCCCCGTCCAGCTTGTGTCGCCAGAGCTCCCCAGAGCAAACGCAGGTCTGAGGGAACGCTGGGAGGCAGGCGGCAGTTGCCGGTGTTGCCTGTATTGAAATCCTCCTGTTTGCAGCGGGAGGACCGAGCTGGCAGGTCCCAACCGGACCGCTTTGAGGCCAGGTTCGTCCCGAAGCGCCTCCGAGCGGGCACAGGCGGTGCGGGGCCGCGGGCGGCTCTGCCCCGGCGCAGCAGAACCGCTGCGGAAGCGGGCAGGGCCGGTGCTGCTTCCCGGGAAGAGGCCGGAGCGCTTCTAACCCCCCGGGGCACCGCCGGGGGCTGCGGGAGCGGGGCCGCCGGCGTGGCACGGCGGTCGCCCGCGGGGATGCTGGGGCCGGCCCGAGGGCGCAGGAGAGAGGGGCGGCTGGGGTGACTCTGCCCCGTGAGAAGTGTGTGCCGCCGCGAGGAATGCTGGCAGCAGCTCTGGGACGTGTGGCAGCTCCCTCCTCCCACCCGTGGGCCGTGGTGGGGCCAGCCTGCCCACGCCAGCCCCGTGTGGGCCCCGGCAATATTTCAGCTTTAGTATTTATGGCTTCCTCCTCTACTACCATTCTATGACTGTGCTTGAAACCTTTCTCTGATTGCCAGATTCTATGACAAGAGAGACAGCAAGGCTGATGTAGAAGGGAATGGAGAACAGACATTCATGCTCTTTAGCTGCTTCTACCTTAAAGCTTCTCTGAGGAGGTCGTGAGTTCTGAAAAATTCATATAAAGCAAAAGACAATAACCAAATTCACCACCATTGCTTCTGGAAAGCTGCTGCTCTCTTCTGAGGGAAGTATCAGGGTTAATTTCAGGCACTAATTGTGATGCTGCCTCTTACTGCTTTACAGGTTACAGGATCTTTGGGGAAAGGTCATTTAACAACTGCAACCCAAACCCCACGGGTGCTGATCCTGAACTCTTTCCAGGCTCCTACTTCACACTCTCTCCAGTATTCCCTCTCCCACACCAGCAGGTAAAGCCAAGCCACCACATAGCTCCTATGGGTGAAGACCTGTACATGGTGTTGAGAAGTGAAAGCAGAAACATTGCTCTCCCTTTACCTACCATTGCTAGACTGAGAGTTTTGAGAGCAAAAAAACTCCAGATGATCTCACTCTAGTTGCCTTTTTTTGAAAAAACACATTGTAAAGAGCAATTGACATCTGAGCCCAGCATCAGCCATTGCACAGCCCCAGGTCCTTGGCTTGTCCCAAGCTGTCTTGCAGTCCTGTGGTCTCTCCTGGTGCCATTGAGGTTTCAAAGCCCTTGGTGTAATTGTACAGGTACACACTTGACCTGGCCACCCACCTGTTCTGCACTGCAGGCTATTCCTGCTCTCCTGAAGGGCCCCAGGGAGATCTCCACCCCACCAAGTCCTGCTTCCAGGCCTGTTGGCACAGGGGCTGATGTGCTGGTACCTCACTGTCCATGGGGCACCTCCCATCAAGCTCTTGGGCTGCCCGCTGGATGCTGCACCCTTTATTTATTTATGTATTTCCAAACCAGGGAGGAGGGGTTACAGTGGTAACTCAGGAAGTTCTGCAAGGACAGATGTTCCTGAACACTACTACCATTTTCTTTAGCTCATTGATTCAGCTGCAAACTATTCTCCACTTTGTTCCCAATCTCTGCATTCCCACTGCAGAGGGCTTCAGATAATTCTGCAAGTTTCCTCCCTTTTAATCCTTCATTTAATACAGATTAACACACCCAAACTCACAGTGTCAGACCACAGAGGGAACACTTTCACCTCTTCCAGCTGTTTGTGGCAGGTGAGCAGCTGGCACGTGAACTGTGACCTTCAGCCTTCTGTCGACACTGCAGTGCAAGTGCACCTGCCCCAGCTGCTGCTGCACTGGGAAAAAACTTACAGATGCCCTAAATATTACTGAATTCAGCAAAGCCGGGGAGTTCCTCTCAACCCTACAGGTTCCCTGTACCCAGTTTGCTGTTTGTCACTGCAGCTGTCACCAGAGAGCCCAGGGCAGGCTGCAGATCCAGTGACAGGGGATGGTGCCCTTAAGCCTGTGCAAGGCCTCACTCTGTTGGAGGAGCAGGCTGAGCAATGAGAGTAGCAGAGCTGGGCTCTGGAGTACAACTTACAAAGAGGATTATGCCAGAACTAGATAAAACTCAACTGGGAAAACAAAAGCAACGACTGTTCGAAATCCACTGTTAAGTAAGTGTCGCCTGTGTCGCAAAATACAGCACGAGACAGCAGAGCAGGTCACAGTCAAAGCAGCTTTAAAGCTGCAGCCTGAGGCAGCCCAAGGACAAGGCCTGCAGGGAGAAGGGCACTTTGCCATGGCAAGATCCTCCCATGAGCCACAGCACGACAATCTCAGCTGTACCAGTGCAGACTGGAACGAAAACACTACACTCTCCAACCTGGCAAAATCTGCATTTAATTTACAACATAGTAAAGGTTACAGGTAAAAAGCTCAACAGAAGTGTGAAAAGGCCTATTACATATTACACAAGTGTACAAATGTCTGTACAAAGCCCCTCGATGTTCCTGTCCCCTCCTGGCCAGCTGTGGCCCTAAGCTCTGAAATAATAAGAGCTGGTTCAGAGTCTGGGAGGAGAAGAGCTTTAAAAAATAACAAGCAGTGAAGTTTCCCGTGTCAAGAAAAATCTTGCTAAGAGCCACTTGCAAAAAAAAAATCCCAAAATCCCCCAAACCCAACCCTCTTCCCCCCAAATAAAACAAAACAAAACAAAAAAAAANAAAAAAAAAAGAAAAAAAAAAGGAAACCTGCTCAACTTTTCAACTTTTGTTTGTCCTGACTAGTCTTACCCTAAAGAGTTGCCTTCAGAAAGCAACTGGCTGGGAAATGAAAATCCTACAGGCCAGACTAAAGAGAGGAAGCTTTTGAGTCATTGTGGGAAATACTGGGAAGCAGAACAGATAAATGCCCTATGGCTGAATCATCAATGGCAACGTAAACACAGAGCAGCGCAGCTGGATCATGGAGCAGGTGCTGCATCCATGCAAGGAATAGTCTGAGCTGGATGTGATGGTGTGGGGAGGGAACAGAGCAGTCTTTAAAGCCATGGCTCTTGTGAGCTGGGCAGCTGCCTGCTGGCACCTCAGGGACACGATAGAAGCAATCACTGTGGAGCAGAACTAACACAGATTTTGGGGCATCTGTCTGGAACGGGTCTGGTGCATCCCTCATCCCAGCTCGCTGGAACACAGCACTGATCCAGCAGCATCCCTCATCCCAGCTCACTGGAACACAGCACTGATCCAGCAGCATCCCTCATCCCAGCTCACTGAACACAGCACTGATCCAGTACCACTCCTCATCCCAGCTCACTGAACACAGCACTGATCCAGTACCATCCCTCATCCCAGCTCGCTGCACACAGCACTGATCCAGCAGCCCAGCAGCACTTCCCCAAGTAGCTGCAGTCCTGCACACAGTGAACAGCCAGGTACATGCTCTCATTTCAGTGAACATTTCCTGGATCCCCCAAACAGTAAAGGAATGTGACTTGTAGCTGAACTGCATTAGAGAGTGTACAAAAATCCAGAGTAAACTTAAGAATAACAAAGCTCTGGCCTTACCTTGTGAAAAGTACAGCCACAATGTCTTTGTATGTGAATTATTTTCAGATCTAAACCCAAGGAATTAAAGGGCTTGAGCAACAACCCAAGTCCACTGAGAATTCCTATTCTGGCTCTCAGAAGCACTCAATTCTCACCTGCAGTTCCCAGCAGCCAAAATTGTGTGTGGGGAACACTCCACTCCTCCCAGATTTTTGTCTTGTTGAATCTCATATACCCTACACTTAAAAGTTCCATTTGCAAGTAAAAATGAAACTATTTAAGTTACAGGGGCCACCAAGTCTAAAAGAAACCCTGCTGTGTTAACTTCACCCTGAGTTATCCAGGGGAGTCACCATGGCACAGTGCAGACAGTGCTTGATCCTGTCGGATGCTCTAACTGTTTGCACTCTGTGTCCATCCCATAGACCCCATTCTGCAGCACTGGAACAAAGCTAAGGAACCCACCTGCTGCTTATCCATCTCAACTCATGACTCATGGGATGATCTAGTGTTTTATGTGGAAATTAAAACAAGCTGTAGCCAAACTAAAAATAATAGTAACAATAAAAAAGAGAATGCCCCACATTGGTGGGGTTTTGAAAATATAAAAAATAAAAGCTGACCTATATTCTGCAACTTTTACAACTCCTTCCAATGTGATTCTGCAAGGCTTGGCCCCACAAATATTTCCTCTTGACAGAGCTGCCCTGCTGTGAGCATGTCCAGCAACATGCTCCAGGAGCAGTGTCTCCACAGCGAGCTCAGCACTGAAATACACGGACCTGCAGGGTCATGCCATAAGTGATAACTAAATGCTGTGACTGCCCCTTCGACTTGTGGATCCAAACTCAGCATAAAGACCTCTGGGACAGCGGTGGCTAAGAAAAGGCTGTAGGGGTTTTGGTTCAAAAGAAGGTGGGAGCTGTATTTTTTTTAACAGACATATAAAAACATTTGAAGACAGATCTTTAAAGGATATTTCACTCCTCCAATCTTGGTATTACATCTGTTAGGACACTGAAATTTTAAAAAGACGATACCGCACATGAAAAGTTTCTGGAGTTGGTAACTCCTACCCTCCCTCAGCCCAGCTCAGATCAGCAGGGACGGGGTCGGCTTCTTGCCCGGCCAGGCCTCCTTGGCGTATTTCTTCTTCTTGGGTTCATTCACAGCTTCAGGGTTGAAGACAGTGGGGTTTGGAGCTGGGTTCATGTTCACTGTGGAGGGCACAACCGGAGTCAAGTCCACGTCGGGGGCGAGGTTGGGGTAGGGCATGGGCAGCCCCCCGATGAGCGCGGTGCCGTGGACGCTGTGGGACTGCGAGCCCGCCTCGTTGTGGGTGGGGGGCAGCCCCCCGTACAATCCTCCGCTGTAGGGGAAGCTCTGCATGCGCCGCGACGCGGACTCGTCCGTGGGCAGCGAGCCCGCGTTCTCCAGGCGCTTCTTCTGCGGGCGGGAGTAGTTAAAGAGTTACTCACCATGCACGAAACCATCAGCCTACTGAATCTGGGTACCAGGACCGCTTCCCCCAAGAGGCACCTGAGCCTGCCGCATACAAAGTGCTAAGAGCCCGTGTCCCAGTCTCTGTCCTGCAAGGTTTCCTCTGCTTCCCTTGAAAACCACAACAATAAACTCCGAGAGGTGCACAGTGCAGGAAGGGAGACAAGAGCTGACACTCAGATGTAACTTAGATGAAGTCTGAGCACCTCTTCAGCTCCTGTACACTCCTGCCAGTCTTGAGCTCGTCCTGAACAAAGACCAAGTAGGTCACAGAATGTCCTGGGCTGGAACAGACCCATGAGGCTCACTGAGTCCAACTCCTGGCCCTGCACACGACACCCCAAGTCCCACCCTGTGCCAGAGAGCATTACAACACAAACTTCCCTCCCCTACAGAAAGAAACTGCAACTTCTAGATCACTTGGGTAATTCTGCTCCTGATCACTGGAATCTTCTCCTGCAGTCTGGGTTTATGGAATATTATCCTTCTCCACATGACGTTATTTAGTCTATACCAGCAACAAGTGAAATTGCTTCTGAAGTTCTGCAGATCTTTCTTCCTCCTTGCATATTCCAATTAAATAGAGCACTGGCAACACACTCAGCTTGGAGCAAAGCCTAAACCTGATTCTTCTACTACACAAACTTATGAAACGTCAAACAAAGTATTTAAATAAACAAACTCTAATTTTTCCCTTCTATTTTCCACATTTCCCAGAGTTTTATCTGATGCCTGGAACTAATGCACTGAGTTTCTATAAAGTGTTTCTTTTTGGAAGGAAAAAAAAAATCACCATTGATCCCATGTGGTATTAAAGAAAAAAGCTAAAGCTAGGTTTGAAAGGAAATGGTCAAATTTGCTAAAAAAGACAACAGTGAAACAGAGACATGACTTCTGCTTAACAATGAAACACTTTCCACGTGGAAGGTGCAATTCATGAATCATAAAGTGAGCTCATCAATGGAACGTGCTAATGAGAAAGTGAGGAGTCACCCCGTACCTTAACAGGGACCACTGCTGTCTGTACCATGTTCCGGAACCGCCCCACAGATGGGTCCACATCCTCTGCAAAGCAAGAACAGTGATGCTTTCAGTGAGCACAACCAGTGATGCCTTCAGTGAGCACACGGGAAAAACAGAACCTCTGTGGGGTAAAGGAATCTATATGAAAAACTGGAACAGACCTTCTCCTCCCAAAGCCAGCACTCCAGCAGCTCCCAATAAGCACAAGTGTGACCAAATAAAGGGAGGAACATCCAGTGGCTTTGCCAGGTGGCTCATCAGGCATCCTGGCTTTCCCTCAAATGGAGAACGGGAGCAGCTGGATGAATGGTTTGGGATCAGACAGGCTGGAGTTTGGGCTGAAAGCTGCTGCTGAGAAGGCCCTGCATGTGCTAAAGGCACAGCAGCTGGTCTCTAAAGTCCTAGGGAGGCCTTGAAGCAGGTGTCAGAAGTAGTCAGTCTCTCAAAGTCCAGAAAAATTACCTTTTTTTGGTGATAAGAATGACTGGCGTTTGCATTAGGATGTTCTAAGCACCGAACTACATCGCATTATAAACCAAAATGGTCACTCTGGGTGCCAAAGGAACCACCCCCTCCCTGTATTTCAAAATACTTGCTCATTAATTAGCTGCTCTTATTAACAGGAATATTACCCAAATAAAGTATAATTGATAAGAGTACCATTAATACAGAACAGCGAAGGGAGAGAAAAGACTAATTTGGAATTGAATACATCTTCAAATGCATTGGCTTGAATGAGGATTAGGGATGACTTGGTTCAGATGTGCAAAAAAGTAGCAAAAACCCTCTGAGCTCGAGACATCGCAGAGGCAATAGGTAAGGAAAGCATTAAAGGACAGGTGAAAAGCAAACAAGTTCTGTTCCCATTTTGATTCTAAAGAGGGCAAAAAATGTAAACGTCCTTCCTCCTTTTGGACCCATGACATTTCTCCAGTATCTGACAGAGTACTAAACAACGAAGCTGAGTTTGATATCCCCATCCTGCTCAGAGCTTGCAGTTATTTTACAGGTAGAACAGAAGAAACAGTAAGAGGTCACAGACTTCAGTGAGACATGGCAGCAGGCTTCTGTGAAATAGTGGATCCCAAATATTGACTGCCGGATTTATTTTCTCCTTATCCATATGCACCCCTGAGGAATCCCTGCGAGCATACTGGAAGGAGGTCCTGAAGGGCATCAGCTGAGGATTAAAGCAAACTCCTTACCCGGATTGATGATCTCATCATCATCACTGAACGTCACTCTGGAGTTCTTCCGTTTTCGCTTCGGCCTCTGGATGTCCAAGTTCCCTTCCTCAATGGTCAGTGTGGAGATCCTTTTGTTGTGGGCTGTATTAAACTCTGTCAGATTCTAATAGCAAATTTAGAAACAAAAGAGTTGAAGCAAGTAGTGTATGAAGTCTGATTCAATCACATCACTGTGCACATCAGAAGGGCACAGGACTTTGTTTAGTTTCAGCTTCAGTCCCCGAGGAACAAGCAGAGGTTCAGGGCTGCAGTGAGCTGCCCTGAGAGGCTGCGGGGTCTCTGCAGAGGTGTTTAGAATGGAGAACAGTCCTGGGCAGCCCACTCCAGGTGGCCCTGCTTGAGCTGGTTGATGATTCTGAGAGGTCCTTTCCCACATCCACAGTCTGTGAATGCCACAGACACTGCTTCTCCCTCTTCCATTAGCTAACTTAGGGAACAGGGCAGCATTCACTGGCAATGGGAACAGAGTGGGAAACCACCCCATCGTGGGGCAATGTTAGCTGGAGAGCACGTCCCTGGCAACCCTTGATAAGATGACCACTGGCATAGTAAGATTATTAGACCCATGATTCTGGGAAGCAGCATGATCACAGGTTAATCATTGCAGATGAGATGGTTTGGACAGCAGAAGACATCTCAGACTACCTTCAAAATTAAGAACCTGAACCTAAGGAAGTGTTACCCAGGAAGTTGTTTTAGTCACCATTCCTGGAGGTATTTAAAAGACATTTAGACATTGAACTTAAGGACATGGTTTAGGATCTTGTGAGCCTGTGTGACAGACTGAAATGTCAATGGCTTAAACAACTGTCCATTTGCAAACACAGTGGGTGCTTTGCTGACATGCATGAAGGAACAGCTCAGGCACAGAGGGTGTGAGCACCAGAGGATGACTATGTCAAATCAACCCTTGTTTAGCAACAAGCTGGGTTTTGAACCAGATTAAGGGAAGAGGCCAATGAGAAGCAGATGCTGCAAGGGGGGATAGTGCTTTCTATCAGGGCAGTGCCCTGCCTTGCACAACGGCTCCATTGTAAAACTACACCCCTCAACTCTCTGACCCCTCCTGCTCTGGGGAAGGTATGGGACATTCCCATTCCCACATAAAGCTGAAGGTTTTCTTCCCTCTGATGGGGTTTTAACTGGCTCAGCTGCACTGATGTGAGAGCCAGGGGCATGTACTGGAAGGGTCATGAACTATCAAAGTCACACTAATTTCTGGGCCTTTCACCAGAGGACTGCACGAGATCCAGTCCTGCAACAGACGGTGTAAAACTTTCCCTGCCCAGGGGAGGCACCTGGGTGTTCCACCTAAAGCCATTAAACTCTGTGGTTTGAGGGCTTCTCTCACCCTCATGGATCAAGACTGCAACCATNATATATATATTTATACATATATATATGTGTGTATATAGATATATATATATATATAAACATTGGTCATTCAGCACTGTTTCATTCCAATCTGCCCCAAGGGATCTATTAACAAGAACTGAGTTAACCTCATCTTCAGGGCTGGGTCATAACAGCTTGGCAGTGTTAAGATTTATGGACCTGACGATCTTAAAGGTCTTTTCCAACCTAAATGATTCCATGACTAAGCCAACANACCAGAGGACTGCACGAGATCCAGTCCTGCAACAGACGGTGTAAAACTTTCCCTGCCCAGGGGAGGCACCTGGGTGTTCCACCTAAAGCCATTAAACTCTGTGGTTTGAGGGCTTCTCTCACCCTCATGGATCAAGACTGCAACCATCACTTTAACCAGTGGACACCAAGTCTTGTTGCTGGACCCATGGGTGGTGAGATCTTTCTACTCGTATCCTTTCTTTCTTTTCATTCTGCGTTTTCTTAAGTGTTATTTTTATACTTTTTCTAGATTATTAGAGATTATTATAACCAAAATGGCTACTGACCTTCTTTCCACTGCAACCTAATGGTTCTAAAATAATATATATATCTATATAATACATATAAATAAANTTATACATATATATGTATATACATACATATATATATTTATACATACATATGTATGTATATATATATATTTATACATATATATATGTGTGTATATAGATATATATATATATATAAACATTGGTCATTCAGCACTGTTTCATTCCAATCTGCCCCAAGGGATCTATTAACAAGAACTGAGTTAACCTCATCTTCAGGGCTGGGTCATAACAGCTTGGCAGTGTTAAGATTTATGGACCTGACGATCTTAAAGGTCTTTTCCAACCTAAATGATTCCATGACTAAGCCAACAAGTGGGGAATGCTGTCCTTGCTGGAAATGCCATCAAGGCAGTGTGCCATCATACTCACGTCCAGTTCTGTCTCCTCCTCTGGCAGCCCCAGCAAACCCTTCAGCTCCTCATCCTCACCACCCATCTTCTCGTCCCCTTTCACTGCTGAGGGCAGCGTCTGTGGCTTCTCTCGCAGAGTGTACGCACGCGTGGAGGCTCCGAAGGAAACCGTGGAGTCAATGGGGATCTGCTGGGGTTTGTGAGCTTCCAAACGGATATGACCCAAGAATGTGCCATGTGCTGAGGACATCAAAATGCAAAATAGTCTGTTGAGGTTGGGATCGTGGTATTCCAGTTCAAGTTTGAGAATCTCAGGAACAATTGTTCCAAGGTGCAAAGGCACTGAGGTACTGCTGAAAGCACCAGCTATGTAGACCCACCATCTCACAAACTGAGAAAACACACACCAAAAGTCCTCAAAAAATCACTGGAAATAAATTACAAACACCCTTTGCTTTCTGTATTTCTGCAGGTCCCAATGTATTATGTCTGTACAGTCAAAAAACCACCTGACAGGTTTTAGACTTTGGGAAATCACTCTCAGAAGACAAGGCTTCACTAAAGTTGTGACGGGAAGGCCAAGTCACTTTCCTCCTCTCCTTTGGCCTCTTACAAGTTCGAAATGTTTGAATCACCCAGTGAGGCAGCTGTAGGCTGACTGGAGCAAACACTCCTTTTCCCTAACCCTTGTCTTTCCCTATCATGCAAATTCAAATTACATCCATTTGCCCACAGTGCAGAAAACAATAGAAAAGGAAAAAGTGTGTAAGATTCAGAATGTTTAAGCACTGAAGCATAGCTCTTCTGTCTGGTTAAATGCCACACTACTTACTGCTGTTCAGATCTATGAGGAAAACCCTCTTGAGATGTTTGTGATAGACCAAGGCAGCATGGACCCGAGAGCAAGACTGGTGGTCAATGGTAAAATCACACAGATCAGGATTTCTCCCAAAGAGATAGTATTTCTTCTCATCAATGATGAGTTTCTGAGGTAGAATATCAAACAGAGAAGCATATTAGACTCCTAGAATCTTTTGATCTTCCTGAAAAAAATTCAAGAACATGAATAAGTAGAGCAAATTCAAAACAAAGCATCAACAGCTCATCAATATTTCAGTTTAGTCTGGCACTGTTAAATACATAAACTCAAGTCTGCTCTTTATAAAATCAGAACAGCTGAATATAGTTATTCCCTTCTTTACCAGCCAACACTGGACAGTCTGGGAAGGACAGTCACTCTTCAAAGCACTAGACCACCTCTCACAGGAGATTTTCTCTGACATCTGCTCCCAGAGATGTTAACACATTCCTTGATGGATGACCTCAGCCTTTGTTTAAGATAGGAACCCGTGCTTGGTGATCTCCAGTCCGATACAGGACATCAAAATTACACTTCTGTACAGAAATGGACCTACAAGAGATTTCAGACCTCTGGTATAGAGATGCAAAACTATATTGAGTATGTGGTGTGATCTGAATCCATATTAGTCTATTGAAGTAAACCATTAATTTCAGGTACTTCTTCCTTATTGATCCTAGTTCTAATGTCTTCTTTAAAAATATCTTACAACTCTTAATATCAGTTACATAAAACATCTCCATAAAGTGAGGGACATGTTGACAAAGTCCTGCAGTATTTATGTTACCAGACCATGTTGTTCAAGGAACTCCTTGCACCTGAATGCTGCAGTACTGAGCAGGGCATGTGCAGAACCTTCTCACTGCATCCCAAGAACTTCATCTAATCTGTACTTCCCTGCTCCAGCTGCACAAGACAAAGGCTGCCAGCACATTACATATCTGTTAACAGGCTTCTCCTGCTTTTTGAAACATTTACCAAAGCCCACATGTTTCACTAGCATCATCCAGGGAATGCTAATACATCTTCCATTGAAAAAACCCACATCTTGATTCAGGAGAGCATTGCTGCCATGAGATGCTCTGAGATGAACCAACATTCTGCTTGCTTGAGCAGCTGGATTTCTCCCCCTGCCTCCCTGCATTCCCAGCTACTCAATCCTCTCCTCGATCCCACTGCCACATGTCTGTGCAAAGTTTCTGGCTTGCAAAGCCTTTTTTCCCCTGCATTCATCTTCCCCCATTTGAGTGGGCTGGATCAGTCTGCCTTTGGTCAGAGGCACGTCCCAGCTGCTCCACGGACGCAGCGGGTTCCAGGCACTGGGGTGGGTGATGCCAAGGGTCTCCCTCTCTGGCAGCAAAGCAGAGCTGCCAATTCCAGCCAAGCAGGTGTTTGCTCCTCACTTTGCCAGGTTCAAAGCAGTTACAGCTCAGCTCCAAGCAGCCAGAGCGTGGCCAGCCCAGGGGGCTGGGCTGGGGGTGCCCCGAGCTGTCAGATGACACAATGAGCACCCACACAGTCACTCACTCTGGGGCACCATACACAAAACAGAGACAGACTGGAACAAGATGCAGTATTTATACTCCCCTGCCTTATCCATGAGGACAAAAATCCCATCATGGACCTCAGCTTCTACTGCAGATCACCTTGCAAATCACGTCTATTCACCTACCTACCAACTATGGCTCTAGCACTGCTACGGTCACATGTCACTACACTTCTCCATTGTTTTTTTTTCTGATTTTTTTCTCCCCATACACATGGTCTATATTTTCCAGGTTGGATCTTCCAGTGTTCTACAGAATATCTGTCAGCCCCCATGCTGCAAGTTCCCATCATCTGCTATTCAGTAATAAGCATTTATTTCTGCATGTTTTAGAGAATTAATTGAACAACCTGACTCCACGCTTGTATACATCATGACAATTTTACAGTTGATTGGTCCCTTTGGTAATACTCTGTTAAATGTCTTATTCCTCCCAACCCAAGGTATACAATTAAAGCATCAGTTCATGACAGCGACTGCTTTGTGAAACCTACTGACTAACGTATCTTGGCCTACCATTTTAAAAAAAGAGGATTTTGGTGATCAAGGTGTGTATATTTATCAGCTCTGACACCCACTACTAAACCAAATAAATTATAAACCTCTGGCCAGTTTCAACCAGCACTAGAAGATTATTAGATTTCAAGCAATTCTGTGAAAACCAACAGATAGATACAATGATAACTCCATTAATCCCCTCAGTGATACACAGGCTGGCAGAAAATCCCAAAGAGTGCCAATACTTAAATTTCAACCACAAAAAACCCCCTTTGTGAGTCCACATCTCACTTAATAAGGCAGCAATGACAGCTCAAATGGCAATTCACCTGTAAGTACATGGTCTATTGATAAATAAAGTCCAAATGCAAAATGCAAGTGATTTTCTTCCAACTGAGAGACGTAGAACATGCAGGTGTCTCCCCTGAATTGCAGAGCAATGCATCTCAAAGCTTCAGAATATTCAGATTAAAACCATGAGAAATCACTATATTGAATTTACTGGGTTCTGCTCTCACCTGGCCACGTTATCATCACTTTCTGTCTCTTCACAAATGCTAGTTTTCACAAGACCTCCAGAGTTAACCAGAAAGTATAAACCACAGGTGAAGAGCTTAAACCAGTATGTAGTCTCCTCAATCCTTTCTGGTTGAATTTTATTTCATTTTTTATTCCACCTATAAACAGACCCCTCCACTTCCTCCCTGAATGCTCTACACGTCAAGTGTGCCTTTGTGAGGCTTTCCCTTGCATTTCTTAACCATAATTTCATGAGTCTTACTGATATTTTCCCTTAAGATTAGAGTTGTTTCATCCAGCTGTTGATCCAAGAACACTGCAACTGTTTGTTACATCACATCTTTTGAGGAACCCTGGTCAGCTTTCCGGGGGATTTAATTTCCCAGCATTGGATTTATATCCCATATTCTGCAGTTCCTTACTCGCGGGAGTTTGGAACCCTACATACTTTGCAGTTCCTTCAGTTTAGCACTCTGACTCTTCCCACGCTCAACATCTTTGCACTAGTGAATGCTATGATTCCAGACTGTAAAAGAAGATGAGTATTAACTTTCAACTTTATTGCAAATTTGAAAGTAAGTCCTATATAAACACAGCCCTGATACCAAGTGGAAGCTGAGTTATTCCTCCGAACACTGATCAGCTTCACAAGCAGTCACCTCATAATTTCAGTTACCATAAAAACTGATCAGACCATTTCTCATTCTTGCCCACAACTGAAACCAAAAGCATCCAGGAAGATTTCATTTGCACCTGTTACACACAAACAACACTGCCCTGACTGGGCAGCACTTCCAAGAGATTTTGCAAAGACACAAATTCATGGAAGTACTGCAACAAATCATCAACAGAGAAGACAATTTTATTGCCTTTAATTCAAGATAACATTTCCAGAATGTTCTGTGCCTCTGAGCTATAACCCAGTGTCTTCCTTCACACACTGAGCTTAAAGACTGCATGGCTTGTTTTGCTGTTGCACTTTGCAGACCCAGCAATCACAGGGTGACCCTCAGGCCTCTGCACGAGGCTGGGACACTGATGGCTCGGTGAGTATCAAGTGCTCAGAAACCCACAGGATTTAACAATGGTCTTCCTTGGTTACTGCTGGCTACCAGAAAAGACAAAACTGAAAAACTCTCTGCCACCTGTACTGAACAGGGAAGCACAAGGATCACATCCAAGCACTGTTTGCCTCGGCACTGTGGGATCTTGCGAGAATCTTTAAATTAGTGGAACTTGTTGGCAGTGGTACCTAGGAGCAGCAGTTTTTTCTTCTAGACAGAGGAAGAGGTGAGAACACGTGAAGGAAAACAACATGGTGGCACCGAAGTCAGTGGAGAAGGTGCTCCAGGTGCCAGAGCTGAGATTCCTCTGCAGCCATGGTGAGGACCATGGTGAAACAAACTATCCCCTTGGAATGCATGAAGCCCATGAGGGATGCACAGACCCATTGGCAGCCCGTGGGAAAAGTGCTCCCACTGGAGTGGGTGGATGCCAGAGAAAGCTGTGATCCAGTGGGAGACCCAAATAGAGAGGGACAGGGCCCCTGCTTCCAGAAACAGACAGAAAAAGCCCTTGCTTCCAAACTAGAGCAGCCTAGCCTTAGAAGACTGCACCCTGTGGACGAGTGACCCACGGCACAGCAGTTTTGGGAAGACTGTTTGCCCGTGGGAGGGACCCCGTGGCACAGCAGAGAAAAGAGTCCTCTCCCTGAGCCAACAGAAGATCTTGAGTGACAAACTGACCAAAACCCCCACACCCTCCCTCCCTGTGGTGTTGGTGGGAAAGAGGGAGGGGCTAGGGGGAAAAAAAAAGGTGTTTTAAAGGCTTATTTTACTTCTTGTTATCCTCCTCTGACTCTGTTAATAATAAATTAACTTTATACCTTTAAATTTGAACTTGTTTTGCCCTTAAGAGTGTTGTTTTTCCTCCTAATCCTTATCTCAACTCATGAGCCCTTCATCAATTTTTTCCCCTCTCCTCTGCCCAACTGTAGCAGGAGAGGATAAGCAAATGACTTTCGTGGGTGCCCTGCATTTGGCCAGTGTCAAACAACTACACCCAGAAACATTTCTGTTTCAGTCAGCTTCAAATCAGGAGTCTCTCCACAGCTGAAATACGTTCACTGGTTTGGATTCTCTCTGTCAACAATGGTAAAGAGACTTTTCTTTATTTATTACTTTCAGTGTGATATAAGACTAAATACAAAATAGCAAATGAGGCGGTGCTATAATAAAAATAACTCGCTGTATCTGTGCTGATCACAACACCGTTCACAGATCCTGAATCTGGGAGGAAAAACCAAATCAAACTCTATTTCACAGTATGTAGGACAAAGCAGCACCCTTAGAAAACACAGGATGCCTGGTTACTCTGACTGTAATGCAAAATTAAAAAATAAACTGACCAGACAGGTTTCTCAAACAAGCAGTACAAAGGGAAGTGGTTTAACTGATGGAAGCCCTGCATGGCACGAGGCTGCCTTGCACAGGCAAGGGAAAAGTCACTTCATTCATTGTTTCAGAGCAAAACAAACTGATCTGAAGATAATGAATACATGAGAGAAAGGAAATACTTATGTGTAGGTGTGGAAAATGACGGCGAATGTTCTGCTGCTGGTGCCTATGTACATGGTACACCAAATCCATCAAACCCTACTTCCATACCTCAATGAGTTTGTCTCCTTTGACTACATCCAGATGTAAGCCAGGTGGTGGTTTCCCTGCCCTGGAAAATAAAGAAAGGAAAAATATAGTATGTTTTGACATTTAATAAAAATTTCATTAGCATTAGAGCTGCTTGAGCTACAGACCAAACCTACACAAATGTAAGCAGAAGTATTTTGGGGAAAATATGAAAATCCCATAATTATCTTTTCCTCCCTGCAGATTCCTTCTGACAACACATAAACCAAGATTTTTTTATGGTAAGAGTGAAGGTAACAAGACATGAGGTATCTCAAGCTTTACCTCTCCAGGTGGAAACCATCTGATTTACACAATAAACAGAGCAAGTCCTGAGAGCACGTGGTATGAGGCAGGAAGAGACCAACAGCTAGAGATGGGGATAAGCTGGGACTGTTTGCTGAAGAGCTCTGTTTTCTCATATCACCCTCAAAGTAGCACATCTCTACCCCTGGCTGCTGAGAGGAACAGAACTTCTACCATCTTTCACCTCTAGGCTGGCGATGGCAAAACCTCAAAGGGGCTCTGCACACATCTGCAATATTATAAAAGTGCTGGCCAATAGCCAGTGCTCCTCCACACTCACCTTTGCCAACACAGGTAACACAGAACAGACTGCAGCCCTAGAGGGACGCCTGCCCTTGGCAGCACGGTCCTCCCCCACCACATTCCACACAAGCAGCTCCCCCAGCTCTGCTGCTCCTGCTCCCCTCCTGTGGAGCAGATTCACCTGTCAGCAGCGCTATTCCACCTGGGCAAAGGGAGCACAGAAGCCCGAGGGACTCAGCAGATCACAGCAAGCAAGACAAGGCCAGCACAGGGGTGAACTCAGGGTGTAGCAGAAACACACTGGGCATTTACAGTGCTCCAGGCCAGGACGCTGCTGTGCTACCAATACCCTGCCCTGCACACAGCATCCTTCGGCCCTCGGCAGCAAAGGATCTTTTGCTGCTCAGATATCTCAGAATCTGCATCTCTAGTACTTCCTCACAGATAAGATCTCTGCTGCTTGTCTCTAAGGCTGGACCAGCCTTCCAGGCAGCAGCAGTGACCTAGTTCTTGGCTGCCCTGCTGCCCTGCTGAGGAACTCTGCAGGGATCATGTTCCCATTCTGCTCAGCGCAGGGAAGAGTGACAATGGGCAATGCTCTCAGGGTGGCTGGAGAAGAAACAAAGATCACTGGTAGCTGAAGTTATTTGAAGGAGTTAAATACAGATGTTCACATTTCTGGGGTGTACCTTGCATTTACTGGTCTCTTCTTTGTTGCCAGGTCAGCTCCCCTCAATAATTGCATGTAAGAACACAGTCTCCTGTTATTTCTACTTCATTTCTTTCCCAAGCATTTTCCTTTCTTGTTTCCAGTCCATTACACCAGCCTGCCCAGATCTCTCCGTCCCTTTCTGAATTGACCACGTGGGACTTTCACAAGTTTTCTTGTCAGGCCCTTCTCACAGACTCTGGATATACCACCCTAACAAGTACATTGACTCTTCTTTTTTCAGATGAACAAACAGCAGCAGCAAAAGCAGAGGACGCTAAACTCCAGCACAGTGTGCTAAAGTGGTAACTTCACCACCGAAATGGGATTATGGTGATGTGGGGGACAGACCACAAGCAGAAATGCTCCCAAAGGTGGGACACAGTCTGTGTGAGGAGCTGAAGTCCCTCCAGCACGGCCAGGGAAGCTACTCCTCCTAGGTACTGCTTGAGCAACTTCCAGCCAGGCTACACCTGAGCACTGCTGTCTCCTCCTGCGCTCCCTGCAGATCTCAGCGCTCAGTTTTCACTGAAACGCAGGTTCCTTTCATGGATTCCTGTCCACCTCTCAGTATTCCCTCTTTCTGCCTCTGAGCACTGGAAAACTTGTTTTCCCCCTTCCTCTGAAATTGCCAAGTTCTGGCTACTCTGCAACACAACTTTTGGTAATTTTCACACACCAGCCTTATTCTGATCAAACAACAGCTACTTCCCCAATTTTTTTTTTTTTCCTTTCCAAATAGGTAAACCTTTCAACAAATTCATTCTACAAGTCTACTCCTTACTCAGTCTGGCCTCTGCTTTTCCTTTCAGTGGTCTCTTCCTGGATACTCAACGGTCAGCCTGTCCTAACACATTTTAGCAACCTCCTCCCTGTACCTGTCAGGTCACAGGAGAGCCCCAAGAGCTCCAGCACAGCTGAATTCTGTCTGACAGTCATGTTTTGCTAAATACCAGCTCTGCTTTTTCATTGTCCCCTCTACTTTTAGTTTCGCCCTTGCTCTTATTTTTACTCTGCCTTTACCCTTAACTCTATTTTCAACAGATAAACCAAGCCCAGCAATATTACAAGGCAGTGCCTTCAGCTATGAATTAAAGTGCTTGAAAAATCTACCTATTCTCTGGCTTCTTTTGGACTGAGAATCCTTCGTAGGCAGTATTTCCCCCATCTACCTATTTCTGCAAAACACTGAACACAGGAAGGCTGTAAATACTACTGTAAATACTGATTATGATACAATGAAAACAAATTCACAGAAGTAATTTCTGATAGAAAACTCCTTTGGAACACTTTAAGTCAATGTCACAGTTCAGGATGCCCAAGTTAGATACTTGAAAAGCCTTTTAATGAAAAAAGTAGAAAGATTTTTCAGTTTTATATTCAAAACTAGCTCCAGAGTCACCAAAGATCAGAAGTAATGCCTGGATTTGGAAGTATCAGTCACCCTTCACATGCTCTGCCCCATCAGACCTCTCACCTCATGGATCAAGAAGGAAAACATGCAAAGAAATCTCTTGCAAAAATCTCCTAGAAGACAGTTTGTTAGAAAGCTGGCTTTAATGCTGCTACAGGAGAGAAGTTTTTTTCCCCATCTTATGTCCAACGTTAAAAAAGTCCTTTTTCACTAACTAATGTGCTGAAATACCCACTAATTTTCCTACACTGTTCTGAAGGATGAGGAATTGCTTGAGGTCAGCAGATTGTCCTCTCTACAGAACACACAGAGCCCTTAGCACTGCCCCAAGGCCAACCCTCTCCTACAACTTGGCTCCAAGCACAAGTGCTCGTGTTTGAAAATGAGAAACAAGCAGTTTCTTCTGTGCCTTCCAGATGGAGCATCACAGTCCCCAGTTCAGTTCCTCCTCAGGGCAGCAGCCTGCAAGAGATCTGAAAATAATACCTGCAAATGCACTGATTGTGATGGTCACTAGCTGAGTGAGTTTGACTGAGACACAGGATGCTCTGACCGCCTCCTGAACCGCCAAAGCTCCCGGGAGGGAGGCAAAGCCTTCCAGAGAATGAACAGAGCTGACTGGCAAGGAGAACATGAGCACTGCCAGTATCATTACATGAATTCTTTGGATCAGAGAAAAGAGAGTGACAGGATATACCACCTAGAGCTTTTCTTCTCTAACAGTGAGCCCAAGGAACTCAAGGAAGTGTCAGAAAAGTAAAGAACTGATATAAGGAGTGCCAAACTGCAAACCCCAGGCAGCTTCAGCCAGGCACTCTAAGAGAACTCAAATACCAGTTTTCTACACTTAACAGTTCAGCTAGCTGTTGCTTAAACCACTGTCAGTCAGAAATGCAGGTATCAACTGATGCTGCTAATTTTAAAGTGTATTTCAGGAGTGATCCAGAAATGACATACAGGGTGTTCTTAGAAGCATTCCTCTTGCTAAACTTCCAGTTACAAACAACACAGTTTAAAAAGCTTGTGGTTCAGACTGGATGATTACAGACCATTCCTGAATTAAAAAACTGTACTGTGTTTTCTGGAAGATTTCTGATTAGAAACGTGCCTGCTTTGACTGAACAAAGCATTCCACTTGGATTAAAGCATTTTCCCAACTTCACCTTGGCACTGTGCACCTTTTCTTGCTACAATGCAGTTCCACACAGAACTAGGTTTTACTGGCATGCTTTGGTTCCCTTGGTTACTTACTCAGGAACAAAGTCTCCATGGAATACAGTGAAATTTGGAAATTGTATAAAAATTTAATTCTTGAGAGCAGAGCCATAAATATTCTATTAGAGAGAACTTCAGGTTTTATGACATCAAAAATTAATTCAAATGACACTGAATTAAACAGGAAAATTAGTATTAAGTAGTGAGCAACAATGGAACAACTGTTTCATAAGTTTATTCCTACATTTTCAGAGCGAGAAGAGATATATTGGAGGTGTAATTCACTTGCAGAAACCAGATGAAGACAGCACTGTAATGTTTATGTCTACCAGGAAGACATTCTTATTCTGACAGCTTGATTTCCATATAATTTTTCATCACATCCTTTCACTTCCATTCTAATTTTTCTTATTCTTTTCCTTCAGTTACAAAAAATATTGCTTTTTTAAGTAAAGGTAAGCTTCATCAAGTAACACAGACTATGCATTTCATGAACACCTTTTACAACAGCCCTGACACTTCTCTGCCTCACACACAGAATCCCAGAATGGTTTGGGTTGAAGGAGCCCCAAAGATCACCTCGTTCCACCTCCCTGCAATGGGCAGGGACACCTTCCACAGTTCCAGGCTGCTCCAAGCCCCATCCAGCCTGGCCTTGGACACTGCCAGGGATCCAGGGGCCTCCCCACCCTCCCAGGGAAGAATTCCTTCCCAATATCCCATCCATCCCTGCTCTCTGGCAGTGGGAAGCCATTCCCTGTGTCCTGTCCCTCCATTCCCTGTTCAAAGCCCCCCTTAGGCCCTGGAAGGGGCCCTGGGGTCTCCCTGCAGCCTTCTCAACGTGAACACCACCAGCTCTCCCAGCCTGGCTCCACAGCAGAGGGGCTTCAGCCCTTGGAGCACCTCCACGGCCTCCTCTGGACTTGCTCCTACAGCTCCATGTCCTGTGCTGGCACCCCAGTGCTGGGGGCAGCTCTGCAGGTGGGCTCTCACCTGAGCAGGTGCAGGGGCACAATTCCTCCCTCGCCTGCTGCCCACGCTGGGGGATGAGCTCAGGACACAGGGGGTGGTTCTGGGTGCCAGCACACACAGGTGGGGCATGCTGAGCTTCTCATCAAGCAACACTTGGTGAGAAGCTCAGGTGCTCAGGTCCTCCTAAGGGCTGCTGTCCATCCATTCTCCACCCACCCAGTGTGCTTGGGACTGCCCCAAATTATTACCCATCAGGTACAGCAGCAGTGTTTTCATTGGGTTTTGAGCAGTTGTGTGTTACTGGTGACTGATGGTCATCCTGTGCTCAGACTATACACTTGTGTATCTGTTATTTTATTTCTGAAGATAAGCTTGTGTCCTTTTACTTCTGAATAGTTACTTTCTGGCTTGGAGAAGTTTTTGTTCTTTGTCTCCATTTTCCACCATACACTTCTGCATTTTATCTTGTTTTTACTGTCATGATATCCATATTATACCAAAAGGACTGGAAAATTCTCTGTTCTCTATGCTGATCACACTTGTGTCACTAACAAGTATTGTGGTCACTTTTGTCAAGGCAATTAATAAAAAACCCCAACACTAATAGTGTCAGACCACAGACTCTGTTCAACTGCTATTACCTCCTCAAAGACAATTCCTTACAAATGCATGGCTCTTGTCTGAATCCTCTATTGCTTCCTAAAACGATCATTTCTGGTGTATCCTGTGAGAAAGTCTTGAAGAGAGATGGTCCATCTGACAGCCTTTGGCAGACACAGCACCCCTGTTTTGCTGCCTTGAATAATTAGTCCCTTCCCTGCATGGCTGAGCAGCTGATGATGATGCTTGGGATTTCCCAGAGCAGCTGCATGCATGGATTTGCTGGCCTTAGAGAAGACATCAACTGCTTACAGTGATCAGCAGTTAAATATTTACAAGGGATACCACTGAACAAAACCAGGTTCGAGCACAGGTTTTTAAAAGATTTAAATACCTACAAGCAAAGAAATCTTTCTTCTGTACTAGAAACAGAAAATTGTGTTTCCTTGCTTTCTCCACCTCATGCTCCACAGGCCAGGCCATGTCTCTGTAACAAAGATAAACCATTTCTGAAAAGAAGCACAAGGCCATTAACACTTTGGAATGTACCAAGTACGAGAACTGAAGTTTTACAAATCAGGATCTCTTCCACGGTGCAGATGCAATGCTGACACGCCAACAGGGTTACAATATCTATATCCAGCTGAAACTCAGCAGCCTGACTGACAGAAATCACTACAGGAAATTTTGAGTTGTTGCTATAAAGGACATAGACAGGGCAGCCATAATTCTATTGTGTTAGTTTAAAATTAGGTCAATTATTTGGGTTTCTAAACGTAGACTCAGAACCTAAATTTAGCCACTTCCTAAAAATCGTGGCCTCTGTAACTAGTGTACACACCTTGATGTCCAGCTTCAAGGACGGGGTGGAATTTGCAGAACTCTGGAGCTCACACTCTCCAGAAATCTGTCAGGAAGCATTGTCAGGAATAGCCAGTTCTTGGCCAAAGAAACCAAAGAGAAACAATTGCTGCTTTCAAACAAACAATTTCTAACGTATGTCCATTCCAGGACAAACCTGACATCCCCACTACGGGTGTGTCAAAGAGAGTAAAGAAAGAGTCACAATTCCAAATACAAGTTACACTAGGAAAAAGGATAGGCAGGCAGTATCTATTAAACATCTGATGGTCACTTCAAAACTATGCACCAGATAATCTGTACCTCAGAGAAGTCACTTTTACTACCTAAAGCCAGCTCAGGTTTGCAAAAAGATGTGTAATTGTTATCTAAAGACATTTCCTGATCTCATGGAATGGCTAAATTTTAATCTACAGGAAGTATTTGCACCTTCTTTATGCCAGCTCTAAATGCACAGCCCAAATCTTGGCTAACATGTACAGAGGAGTTACAGGACATGCATAAACATGTTCTGGCATCAGCAAGTACTATTCAGGTGGCAACCACTGTTTTTCACCTGTCTTAAGTTCAGCTGCTGTAAACACAAGGAAAGAAAGAATAAGTATTGTATGGATTATGAAGAAGTAACCTATAACAGCATAAAAACTAAATCAGAGTCACAACTTAAATCAGATGAAAATTGGGAATTCCAGTGCAGAAGTCTTTTCTGGAAATGGGGTAATATTATCAAATATATCAAATAGTATCCAAGTTATGGAAGAACAGCTACAATGATAGAGGCGAACCCCAAAAGCATGGGCAACAACTTAAAGGCAAGGAAAAAAGCTACTCCTTTGGATTTTATCTAAGATGTATTTCTCATATGATGGGTGTTCACAGGCCCCAGCCAGCTTTCCTTAGAAGCAGGAAGATAAATAGGTAGGTAAAGACTGTGATTTTGATTTTAACAGAGGTTGAGGAGACTGAAGATAATTCACTGCAGAACTATCTGCTTCGGACTGTGAAGACTCTCTTCAACTCCATGCTTTTGGTTGCCCAAAGCTCTTGGAATGAAGCCCTAAATGCTGCCTGTACAGGAGACTTTTTGGTGCTTGAGTAAGACCAGGCTTCTTGCAGGGTTCCTTTACACCCTCTCAAGTCAGAGCTTTGAGTAACACCACTATTGGTCCAAGCCTGCTCCTGAAAAAACCACCTGCACTCTGGAGAATACTACCTGGGAAAGGCCCATCACTGATGCCATATCATTCCTGTGCACTCTGGCTGGCTCTGAAAGGAACAAATACTTTAAAACCACGAGCTGGAATCTGCAGCTCAGTAGATGCCAGCAGAAGGCATCCACAGCTTTGGCATGAAATATACCCTGCTTGTTTTGCAGAACAGAAAAATAACCAGAAATAAATAAATCCACCTGGTAGGAGAGTGCATCACATGGCCACAGGATGAGGCCATGGTTATCACCAGTCAGCATCACCCAATGCTTCCCATTTTGGGTCCACTTTCACTGTTCAGCAGAACACAAACACTTGACTGGAAGCTCTCCAGGCAGGCTTCCTGCTAGTTCACTTTTTAATTTTTACTCTTATGAAACAGCGTTTGGGTTTCAAGAGAAGCATTAAGGAAAAGCACAAAGCTTTCACTGGTGTTAGCTGCCATATCTGCACGTGCCAAATGGACAAGAACAAACTGTCTCTGCACTCCTTTACTTCACAGGTACAAACACACAAATTGCCCAACTTGGCCCCTAAAAACATCAAAATGTGCAAACATACAACAGAGTCCAAGAGAAAATAAAAAGTTTCCTTACAATGTATAAGGAGAGAGTCCAGAAAGGAACTTTGCTGTACCCAAGAACTATTCTGGAATATTACTGTAAAAGGACATTCAGGTTGCAATAAGTGAATTACAAAAAAAAATCTTAAAAATGTGAGAACAGAACAGGACCTGGCACCCAAACATGCCCCCCTTACCCCTGGGTTTGGGTCATCTCCCAGATCCCACCACATTTTTCATCCAGCACAACAGACTGTGCTTCAGAATCAAACCAGGACAGGAACACAGGGAAACTCTCTCTGTCAGACTCTGCCCTGCTGCAGCTAAAGACACAAAACAGGCACCTGAAGAGGCCCTCACAGTTACAGGTGTTACAGTTCTCTCCTCCACACGCGATTTCTTTAGGAAATATTTCTTTTGCAATAGCATGCAAGCTGCTGAGGTTGAGCATTTTACAAATTACTTCTCCAGCTTCTCCATCTACTGCTTTCAAAGGCAGAAGTCACTCCAATTTACCATGGGATATAATGCATATTGTGATCACTGTTGTATAAAAACACTAGGAAATAAAATGGATGATACTTCAAATTTCAAGCTGAATATCCGGAATAATTTTTGGTTTTATCTGGTATGGAACACCATCCTGTCTCATGCAGACGTTTATTATTGTGTATGTTCAGCAGAAATAAGACCCTAAAATACATGAGAAATTCTCTTCCATGAGAGGGTTAAATGGCTTTACCAACTAAAGCAGGCACTTAAAAACCAGGTCTAAACTAAAACGCATTCATGCACTGAGCACTATCACAAAGCACTGAGAGGTACAGCACAGCTGAGTGAGCAGGGACAGCCTGGGCTCTGCAGGGACAGGCAGAGCTGGACCACAAAACTGCTCCAGTTCTCAGGTGCAGCGGTGTGCTCGTGCGATTTAAAATACAGCGGTACCCATCCCAATGCTCTGGCACCCAGAGAAGGCAGCAGAGGCAAGATCTCTTCAGTGATGCATCAAAACACTCAGAACAAATGAACAAGGGTACCCTGATGCAAAGCTCTACTGCCGGAAGGGCGACGCAGGACATCTCCAGGGATCCCTTCCAACGCGGGCTCCAACCCTGCCAAAGGCATGGTCGCGATGCTTCTTCTCCAACACTTCACTCAGCCCTGACTTCTTAACTCAAGCTAATAAAAACCCCAGGCTAGTTTCAGGCTGACAGATTTCCCGTACTGTATACATCCCCCGAGCAGGATATTTAATTTCTACCACAGCACGTATTCCGTCCGAGCTCTCGGGAAAAGCCTCGGCACCCCACGGAGGGCCCGGGGCCCCCCGCGGCGCTTACCCATGGCTGCACCCGCAGAGCCGCGCCCGGACCCGGACCCCGCCGGCCCGGCCAGCACTCCGCGGCTCCAGGGAGCGCAGCCCCGCGCCCCTCATCCCCCTCGGCCGCCCCGCCGCTCACCAGCTCGGGCACTCGAACAGGGACCCACCGCCCGCCGGGGCCGCGCTCGCCGCCATCTTGGCTCTGCCCCATTCAGCCGGNTAGCGGAGTCCCCGCCCCCTGCGTGGCCCCGCCCCGCCCCGGCGCGGGAGCTGCCGGTCCCAAGGGCGGGAGGCGGGGCCGTTCCCGGTAGCGCCTCTGGAACGCGGGCACGGCGCCGGCCCGGAGCCCAGGGCACGGCCCGGTAGGAGCCAAAGCCGCCTCTCTCCCGTGGCACCCCGGCTGCCCCAGCGCTTTGCTCGCAGCCCGAGCGCCGCAGGCACAGCCGCGCTCGCTCCTGCCCCCAGCTCACGGCAAGCCAGGCTCCCCAGAACGCTTCCGAACTCCCGGAGGGGTGCAGCGCACAGCGAGAGCCAGGCACACCCTGCCGGAACACTGTAGCGACAGCCACGGGAGTTTCTTTCCAGGTTTTCAAGGCGGTGGCTTTTCAAGCTCGGAACATTAGTCACGACTGTTAAAAACAGTGCCTGCAGCAGTTCTACTGTCGTGATCAACGATCACGACAGATCGTTGTGCAGAGAGAAGAAAGGAGTCAAGCGGTTACAGAAATCCTGAGCTCAGCAACCTGTACCTGGTGCCCTCAATTCCAGTTTCCAGAGGACTAAAACAGGCTAGAAGGATGGAGCCTACCAATAATACTTCCTTTTAGGCCTGTCGAGGAGCTAAGTGCTTTTGTTCTTATATGGCAGCGTGACACCCAAAGGACTGCCTGGTAGCAGGCACGCACAAATCAACAGCTTCTACCAGTTCCAAGGAAAGCTTTAAAAAAGGAGCAGAGCAACACAGAGTTAACTTGCTTTCAAGTCAGAGTTTATCGTACAGGCTCACCAGTGGCTCCAAGTTCTAGCAAAAGGCAAACAGTCAGAGCTGACCCAACGCTGCTCTGAGGTATGAGATTCATTTTTCTGGGACCAGCTATTGTACAGGACTCTGCACAGAAGTATTGTGTATGTCCTCGTGAAATGAATTTCCTGCTTTCAGGCAGTTTCATTCTGAAAAATCAGGGACCACAGAACTAAAGCTGCAGGAAACACTACTGTGCTGATAAAAGTCTGCTCAGTGGGGGAACTGCAAACACACCTGTGCCAGTGTCTAAACTGCAAGAGAAATGAGCTCCAACAGAGGCTTTTAAAAGTGTTTATTGATGATTATTAGATGGAATGATGGCGCAATAGTGCAAACCACTGTGTAGTTGGGAGAACACTCCCTTCCCAGCTTTCACGTTTACTTTATTATAGACGAGACATGGAATAAGGATTAAATACAAAATGGGTCAGTATGCTGCATTTGCCACCCACATTGGGCTTTGGACAGATTACTGTTCCCTCAGTGCATGTCAGTTCAGAGCTACATTGAAGTGGGGAGTGACTGCTTGTTCTGCCCAACCATATGAGCTGGAACCAGCAATCTTTTTCATTTGCACACACACAGTCTGAAAATCCTAGCACTTCACTCAGCCAGTTTCTGCACTTTCTGGTTCATAAAGAATTGAAAATACCAAATGTTCACAAGCCACACATAATATTCACTAGAACACTACAAGTGAGCTTCAAGAGCACTTCTTCATAATCAAGATTTCTTCTAACACTTCACTAATCTTGCTAGCTTGTAAACTTAGGTGCCCATTTCCTCATTTTTAAGTGTTTTTCCCCCTGGAAGCTTCTAAAAATAATTGGGAGTGAGCAGCTAAACTTTTTATATTTAGTGCTTGAGTCAGCATTGGAAGAGATTAATTTGTCCACTAGCAAGTGAACAGCTAGTTTGTCTAATGAGGTTGCACTGTTAGATTCTAAGTCAAAGAACATTCTGTCCTCAAGTGATGCATTTTGTGAAAAAACAACCCCAACCACACCCAAAAAAATTAAACAACACAGTTATGAGTCTCAAGGCTAAACTGACCAGCATGTAGAGGTTCAAATTATCATCCATGCATACCCTCCTTGCCTCTCAAATCTGTGACAACATCCTTTTCAAGAGAATCTAGAACCACAGCCACTCGGAGACAATAAAACCATAGGGCAGACACTGGAGACTTTAAAAACTGCTGGATTTACATAATGTGACTTGGTGGTGGGCTGTCTTTGAATGTCATTCTCATTCCAGTCCAACAAAGTTACCTACACATACAAAATGTTGAAATTGTGCGACTTGTCAAAAACAAGACATCTCCAATTATTGATCACACTTCAGCATACAGATGTGACAGGGAATAACACATTACAGAAAGCAAACCCACAAGATTTTAGTTACATAAAACAATATAATTTGTATATAAACTGATAAATACTGTCTCCATGGTTCACTAATTCCAAATACTAATTATCTGCACATTAGTTGCTAATACCTATTACTAGAAGTAGTTCCAGCTTGTGCTCTCTCAGGGTGGTCAATTCATCTCTGAGACTAGTCAGCCTGTTTGCTCTGACAGAAAAAATCTCAGCAGTGACACTGGGTTGCATGGGAAGATTTCATGTTGTCTTCCAGATAATGAGTCCTATGATTATACAGGCCACAGCAAGGCCCAGAATCAGGATACAGATCTTCTTACGGGATTTCTTCTAATAAGAGAAGAAAAAAAAAGCCACTGACACCAGGAACACTCGAGGAAAAAGCAAGGCTACCATTCACGTTACTAACTTGGGTGAACAAGAGTACTTGATACCCACAGTTATTTGAGAAGTAACCAGTGCAGTCTGAACACTCCTATATGTTCCTTGAACTCCATGATTCTACAGATGAATGTTTTTAATTTTAGGACTGCAGTGGTCTAAGAGATGCAGTTAAGTCAAAATGTGACAGGTTTTGCTTCTCTTAAGGAACAAGCCTCAGAGAAGGCCAAACCTTTCTAGCTATTTAGATTTTTCAGGTAAACCTAATCAAGCTCCTAAGCAGTTCTCTGATACAATCTCCCCTTGGCCACTTGGGCTTGGTGTTGCATTTCTACAATTTAAATGATTTCATGTACAGTTACTGGACTTGGATTTTACAGCTTTGCTCACTTTATTCATCACAGGAAACTACAGTCCATCCATATACACCAAATATTTTTAATTTGGCATCTAAGGATTTGAGGGTAGTTATATATAACCACTTATTTCTCCATCCAGAAAAAAACCACATGCAAAACACATCCAACAGCTCCCAAACTTAGATTTATAAATACCTCAGAACTTTGGCAAGAAAGCCATGGAGAGACAGAATAGTACTACATACTCCCAGATGGTAAAAGCAACATTCCCACCCGTGCACTCAACATCAGTGGAGTTTTATTGTCTTCCAGTACCTCCCACTCAACAGCTTGGAAGAGTCCAGTGTTTGTATGGAAGTCTGGAGTCCCAGCAGTAACGGGACTGACTAAAGCAGAACCTTTACCCCTTCACAGAAGCTGGACCTACAGGGACAAGGATGATGAAAGGAACCCACAGAAAACACTGGCTACCATACAGCAGTGAGAGCCACTGCAAGAGATTTGATGGGACAGGGAGCACAGACTACGGGATACAAATTCAGCAGCTGGACAGGAGTGTTGCAAATCCTGGTCACCAGAAGTTACCTGAGTCTGGGCATTGATTTTTGCATGTCACTGTCTTGGCTGATATGTTTATAATTTGGATACAACATCAGAATTTGCTCTTATTTCTGCTAACTCCTAACAACAACAAAGACAGATAAACACTTGGGTTTTCAGAGTGTGAAGGGCCAGACTCTATCTACTCTGAAGTAGGTGAATTTCAGCACCATGTTTTTGACCCAAGTGCTTTATATATTCCTTGCAGCCAATTTTGAATGAATGCCAGCATGCATGAGCTGGTTTTAGTAACTAGTCTGGTGTGCTGCAGTCCTCAGTGTCTTGCTCTGCCTGTTTCATTACTGCTCAACCATACACTGACAATCAAGCAAGCACACAGAATTTACCTGATAATAGGCAGCTCTCTGTAACTGCTCACTGGCCCTTTCCACATGGACTTCTGCACTTTCCACATTTGCCTCTATGCTATCTATGGAAAAAACAGGAGAACTCATTGCAAAATATTTCAGAGCTTCAGTGTTTAAAAATTATAGCCAGAAATACAATACTTTTAATGCAAAATACTGAAAAATTTAATCCATGTAGGCAAAGCATGTAACTGAACCAAGAAAAAACTTCTTATCCAAATGCACTTACCAATCATATCTCCTTGATCATGAATCATCATGGCTAAATCCTTAAATATCTGATTGACATCCAAAATGTCTGCCTGAAGACAACAGTTAAACAAGTTACAATGAACACTGTGCACAATATTTTCTAATCCTCACTCTTAGTACCTCTTCTGACCATCACTCAAAGGGTCAGAATAGACACCAGCATTCAGTGACTGAGGTGACTCGATATTACCACCTGTGCTAATTGGGATTAACATGGGAGTCTACAATACTCCAGCTACTGAATATTTGTTTCATCACACCAGCAATTAGCACTGTTAGTATGAACACTGTAACATGAGTTGCTCCTGCCATATCTGAAGGATCACCAGTCAACACTGAGGGAAAATATCCCTCCTTCAACAGGAGCAGGGAGATTATCTTGGCATCAATCCTCTCTACGAGGAACTCTATTCCACCATCAGCTCTCCTCAGCCCATCCCATTAATTAACACTGCCTTTGATTTATCTCCCAGTACTGTTAACTGTGCAGCATCGACTGGTCACCTCTAATTGCCTGATTGCAGTTTCTCTTTCTTTAATGAGTTCAAGGTCCTGTTCAGTTATTGCCACATCTTCTTCCTGAGACTGCATCTGATTCCAATCTTCACCACTGGAAAGAGAGGGAAAGTCAGTGTCTCTCTGACTATAGGTACTCCCATGCTGCATTTTATGGCAAAATGAGTTAAAGTTGAAGAGTTTCCTACAGAACAAACCCCAGGTTCTTGGCCTGTCACTGTGTACAAGGACAGGACTGATTTGTGACAAGTCACAAATTGGAACGATTGAGAAAAGGGACAGATCAGGCAATGTGAAGACATTGCAGTTACATGCATAGCACACTCTGTTCTAGAATGTGACAGTTATCTACAGCATTATAGAAGAAACCTGCCTATTTCAGTTCTGCTTTTTTTAAAGAATACTTGTACCTTCCTTGTTTCTTACCATCCCTCCAAAAGGGAGAAATCTGGGTGAAAGTTCTAATAGAGAGCAGCCTGCAAGCACATTAACAGAACAGAACACCTGAAAAGCATCTGGATTCAAGGATTCCTGCCTATCTGGCATTTGGAGATAAGACTAAAGTGTTCTAGTATTATAATTCAATAGTATAGTAGGAACTTTGAATTAAATTACACACCAAAAGAGATATTAAAACTCAAGTAACTCTGCATCTCAGCCTCTCTCCTGGTGAGCTGTTTTTTTCACAGCTGCTGCAAAAGTTACATTAATTAGAATGGAGCCAGCATCTATAATACAAGGCCATCTCTATGTTCAGCTTAGAATGCTCTTCAAGGGCAACATCTCCATCTTTTCAATAGAGAAGTATGCCAGAAAACATTGTACCAGTCCAGTGTTCGGTGCAACACTAAATAATAAGTTTTAAAGTCTTAAAAGTGCCTAAAAAAATGAAAATAAACTACATGAATAGGCCAGGCACAGCTGACCATTCCAGTGATTCAGCTCTGAAATGACCCTAGGGTTTGCAGATCTCAAAAGCAGAAGTTTCTGTCACATAGCACAAAAGAACAGCTTTGGATGTGGAATAGCTGCTGTGTGCCATTCTCTCTTATCTCTGGGTCCCACTGCTTCAGTGTGCAAGGCCTTCAACCCCATCCCAGCACCCGCATAACTGAGCACCTGGGGTTTTGCCCCTGGCTCAGTGAAAGATCAGGCCCAACGAAGGGACACACATCAAGCAGCTGAGCAGATGAAGGGCAGTTTGCAGAGGGAGGATGAGACAGGTAAGCAAGGTCTCTTGATTGAGAAAGTGAAAGGATTTATACAGACAGGGCTAACGGATTTCAGCCCAGTTGACACATTAATCACACATACTTCTGGAGGGGCTCAGGCTCTCTTTACCACACTGCAGAGTTGATGTAACATTTTACAAAGCCATCTACCACACAGGCACACTGTTACTGCAGAAGCAGTACAACTGTCTGACAGGTGACAGTAAAGCTGTCTTGTGCACAGTCCAGGATTAGTTTGCCAGTGCATAATGTCCAGGACTTCTGAATCTTAGGCAGCCCCATCTGCTATTCTGCTGTAGCTCCAACTGGGCTGCTAGGGAACATCCAAACCCATGATATAAATATGCAGCTCTCTGTGGAAAGAGTCACAGTGAGTGAAATCCTGTCTGGTAACCTTATGTTTACAGGCCAGAGCACCAGGAGCTCCAGCTGCCACATCCTAAGGGCACTGCTACTCCCCTCAGGGTAGCAAGTATTCCCCCCTCACACAATCTGTTCTTAAGGAGGATAAAATACTGTCATATGCAGTTTTTTTCACAGTATATTACATGTGCTGTAATAGCTGCTTTTCAACTCTTTTTGCTTTGCATCCAGCCAGCAGAGCCTGGCCCAAGTTACAGTAATATATCATACCATAAAAACTTTACTTCTATGTAGTGAAAACCTCAAGAGTATAAGAAGTTATTACCTATCAAATGACACAAGCTGCTCTTCTCTGAAGCGCTCATCAGCCTGGAAGAGATAAAAGAGTCACTACTCTCACAGACTACCAGGACCATGCAAAACATCACCAGAAGTATCTTGAAGACCAAGGCACATACTGTCCAGAGAGTTCTTGGAGAATGCCACTGTCGCTGCAGCTTTCAGACTGAACTCAGGTTATGTAAGATTAGTTTTAGCTTCATATTTAGATTTAATTTTTAGATTCAGATTGTCTCTGCAAATCAGAGGCAACTGAATGATCAAAAGCAGCCAGTTCATGTTCTGGGATCAGCTGTCAATGTTTGTAACCTCTCTTCCCAACATGAAGCAAAAAGTTTAGAGCATAATTCAATGGATAAATGTGTTCCCTTGCAGAAATTAAGAATGCAGAGCTAGCAGTAAACCCTGAGGCAAGAGGAGAGAAATGCTTTCACTGGCTTTTTTATTATGAATTCTTAGTAGCCACAAGGGTTTGCCAAAACATAACAATGAACATACATTGGAGATATTAGCAGGACAGAAATTATAAGAACATAAAGCAACACAGTGTGAGATTTGAGATGTAATTTAAGGTGTGGTAAGCTTCCATCTGAAGTCTGCAATACTTTGCTATTCACTATGCTTTGACTCCCCATCTCACCTTCTGCAACATTTGCAACAACCAGGATTCCTTCCCTCCTCTACACTGACACTGGAGCACACTGAAACAAGAGATTACTTCCAACACCTGGAATGGAAAACTACTGCACCAAGGCCTCAGCTTCACTCAGTAAGGTGTCAGTAAACAGGTACGAGGTTGGAAGACCAGTACAGGATCTCTCAGAAGACTCATAGTTCACTACATCACTCCAAAATTCCCATAAATACTTACAGAGATACGGGAGCCAGCTCTCGCCCTTGCTACAGTCTCTTTTTCCTTCTCTGACACTCGCCTTTGTACTGCCTGGAAATTATTTAAGGCCGTGGAGAAGTCATTCATTAATCGTTCTTTCTGAAGCCTCTGTTGGCGCTGAAGAATCGAAGCACAAACAAGAGTTTAGACATTCCCATTCATTATAAAGTGACTGTCAGACTCTTAAAAAACCATCACAACAACAACAACAACAAAGAATGCTGGCATTCAGTGATCTTTTGGTGCCAG
>WAAG01015858.1:38313-69660 GCA_013390105.1 Tichodroma muraria | reverse complement strand
CCAGCACTGCCATTGTAAACCCTAAACCACTAAAACATCACCCACCGCCAGATCTCGGCGCCTCTTCAACACCTCCAGGGGTGGTGACCACCATCTCCCTGGGCAGCCCCTTCCAATGCCTGGCACTGGGAACGTTTTTTCTAATATCTCATCTGAATCTCCGCTGTCTCGGCTCAAGGCCATTTCCTCCTGTCCTCTCACTGCGGGCACAGCAGAAGAGACCAGCACCCACCTCACTACTACCTCTTCTTGGGGAGCTGTGGGAAGCGATGTGATCCCCCCTGGGCCTCCTCGAGACTAAACAAACCCAATTCTTCATAAGACGTGTTTTTCTAGAACCTTCGCAAGCCTTGTTGCCCTTCTCTGGACACGCTCCAGCACCTAAATGTCCTTTTTGTAGTGAAGGGCCCAGAACTGCTCGCAGTGTGGCCTCACCAAGGCCGAGGGCAGGGGCAGAGTCACTTCCCTGGCCGGGGATTGAGGAGGAGCCGTGCTTCCAGTACTGAGCAATCCCGCCAGCAATAATGCAAATGCTTGCAAATCACGAGTAAAGGAATTTAAGAGAAAGTCCCTTTCTGCTCCCTGCTGCAGGAGTTGTAGTATTTTAACGGAAGTACATCCAGTCTTTGAATAAAACAAGCTGAGGTCATGCCCTATTAGAACTTAAGAAGTCAGTGTATGTATGCATAAAGTAAGAGTGTAAATATTTCTTTGAGAAATGCTTGGTACAACAAAATATTTCTAATTTCAGAAGCATTCACAAGAGGTCAAAATGATGGAAAATATGGAGCAGGGCCGTGGATGAAACTTGCGTAATAGAGTAATTGAAGGCTCCAGGGTGACCTTATTGTGGCCTTCCAGTGCCTGAAGGGGCTCCAGGAAAGCTGGAGAGGGACTTTGGATAGGGGATGGAGGGACAGGACAAAGGGGAATGGCTTGGGATGGCTTCCCACTGTCAGAGGACAGGGGTAGATGGGATATTAGGAAGAAATTCTTCCCTGTGAGGGTGGTGAGGCCCTGGAAAGGAAACTTTCATGTCTGCCCACCCAGATGCCACTCTGGGAGTCACACTCATACCAACCTGTGACGTAAATGAAAGTGGGAAGATGGGACACAGGGAGCTCATGGGGCAGGAAAGGAGTTTTGCAGGAGTTAAAGTGACAGCAGTAGCTGTTGAGGGAATCCCCATGGTGCTGCTGTGCTTAAAGTGTGTTCCACTTCAGCAAGGAGGATTCCCAGGGCTCTGGCTCCTCCTTCTGTGTTCTGAGGGCGCACAGTGTGAAGATCTCACCACTGTTACACACAGCCCACACATCCCCGCATCTCTGGAGTAAACAGCGTGGCCGTGGGAAGGATGGGGCCAGCACCAGCTTCTAAGAAGGGACCCCAGTGTTGTGAACCACAACACTCAGCACCCATCACCCAGGTCTTGGCAGTCCACCCCCGAACTCCCCACCCAGTACCCAGCACCTGACGCCCCGCACCCAGCACCCCACACCCAGCGCTCAGCACCCGGCACCCCGCTCCCCACAACCCGCATCCCGCATCTGGCACCCGCACTCAGCACTCAGCACCTAGAACCCCGCACCCTGAACTCCGCTCCCCGCACCCCGTTTCCCCCCCCTCTCCCCGCTCCCGCAGCGCTGGGGCCGGACTGGCCGTGCTTCTCGCCCAGTGCCGTGAGGGGGCAGCAGCGCCCCGCGGGAGTTCCCGGCTGGCCCCGAGGGGCCCCGGGTGGCCCCGGGTGCCGGGGACCCTTCCTGCCCACGCTGGCTCTGTCAACACCACGGCTGCTTAGCGGTGCCTGTACCAGGGCGAAGTCACCACCGACGGCCCCCAAGCAATCACTCCGCAGCACCTGAGCGTCCCTCCTGATTTGGGGACAACCATGCTGGGATGGGGAGGACAGGCTGATCACACCGTGTCCGTGCCCTTTTCTGCTTTACACTGGCTACTCCAAAGAGCTGACTTCAAGATGCTGCTGTGGCAATGGACTCAGCGATATACAGTGCTTTTCTTCCCCTCCACCCCTACCACTGGCAATGCCCTCCTGTCCCTTCCAACCCCTTTGCACTGGGCATCAGAGTAGTCCTGGGCTCCCAGGGGTGAAGACAAAAGGAAAAGACAGGGCATGCTTTCCAGAAAGTGCTAAGATTCCAGAAACTATATCTTCACTAGAGAGGTTTGAGTGCTATTTTCAGCTTGACGAGTCCATAAAGAAGTTCCCGTAGGGCTCTGCCGAGCTGCCCAGTGCTCAGAGCAGAAGCTGCAGGCTCCCCACCATTGCTCCTACCTCTTTTGTTGCCAGTCCCACACTGGCACAGTATTCACCTGCTTTTCCTCTGACATACCATGTATTTAACCCATAGTCCAGCTCAGGTGATTTGTGGAAGTGTGGTAATGTCATTTAATGAGACATCACACCCTGGGCACTATTCCAGTATGCTCAACCCCTCACGAGCATAACCTGGGTCAGCAGTCCAGAAATGAGGGCCCTGATTGCACATCCTATGTTAACGAGCCTGCCTTCTGCCTGGTGGCCACGTCAAAACTGCCACAAACATTTCTGTGGAGGATGTGACTCAGGGTCTCCTGCCTGCCTCCCTGATGGCTGAGGTGACCCCAGCTGTGCCCTAAATGCTGGAGCTCGCCGAGCACATGGGGGCAGGTTTTGCATGGGAAGATAAGGAGGGCTTTTTTCAGCTCTGAAAGCTGTTTATTCTTTACAGCGTACTGACACCAGAACGGAAAGGGCCTTTTCCTGAAACTGGCTATTTATAAACAGCCTGTGGTGCTGAGCCTTCCCTTGCAGGGGGGCAGGGATTCTTGCAGCTTTTCTTTTGCTGCCTTGAGCTCACCCAGAGTTCCTTCAGACAAGAGTGAATAGAGCAGGTCTTGCTGCCCATCTGCTGGAGGCAAGCTCCAGTACTGACAGCTTGTAGTAACTCTTTGGAAATGTCAAACTGTAGTAAGTACCTAATTCAGCCCTAAATCCCTTGGCTGTGCAGTTGGTGCTGCTCAGAGCCCTGAATTCTTACAAAGGCTTTGCAGGAGATATTGGCCATTTGTGGCCAGTTGTGCCTTTAATGAGTGACACAGCTGGGCTTGTCCAAAGGGACAGATCCCCATGGTGCATGGGCAGAAATCAGGAGCACTTGGTAGCTCTGTCTTTACAAGATGCTTAACAGTGCAGTGTTCACTACATCCACACACTAGAGCTGGGATTTGACTGCTCCAAGATGTCTAAAACACAGCCTCAGGGCCTTGGCTAACTTTGCTTCTCTGTTGTGTGAGTCAGCACAGACGACAGCCACAAACTCATGGCTCAAGCACAAAAGGTAAATTTATTCCCATTACCGAGCGGTCCCAGGGATCCCCAAAGCAACATCCAGGCAGAGGTACACAAACTTGGTCCATGCTGGAGGAACACCAGTCTGCTGCTTACACTGCTTTATCAAGGGCTATTCCCAGCTGCAAGGTCAACTGAGCATTTATGTTCTCCTTACCAGTCTTCTCCTTTTAACCCATTCCTCCCAACACCTGTGAGAGAAATAGACAGCTTCAGATTTCATCTCCATGAGATGCCTTTCTTTGGATTTTACCCAGTTTGTGTTGGGATGCTGGGCAACACTCTCCCTCCCTGTTTTTGCCCCAGCAGGCCAGTGACTCTGTGGGCAGTGCTGAGCTCCTCTTCCTTCAGACACACTGGGATCCTCTTTTGAACCCTGCCAGAAACTCTGAGGAAGTTACAGCTAGGTTTAGTTATTAAAACTACTGTTCCTGTCCTTACCTAGCTGTGCCTTCATGACAAACCAGGTTTGCTCCTGGCACTGCTCACAGTACCACAGCATTACCTGTATTCTCCCACCTGTAGGGATGTGATGGCTTTTGGTTGTGGCTCTGGCACAGAAAGCCAGTGTGCCTGGCAAAACACCTGGCACAGGGATTGGCTGAGAATTAAAGAATTAAATAAAACCCTCTATCCCCTTCTGGAGGTTGTTTTGTGCTGTTGAAGAAAGGCAGAGGTGTGCAGAGGGTTGGGGAGGACATGGGGCAGACACACAGCTCCTCAGCCATGCTGGGAGAGCCAAATTTCCATGGGGAAATCTGCTTTCTTTTCACAGCTGAAGCAGGATGGACTGTGGACCACAGCCAATAGCATGGGAGATCAGAAAACTGTTGCATTGAGGTCTCTTCACCCCCCTGGTATTTCAGTGGTCATGAGCAGGTCATGACTGTTTGTAGCAGGCTGAACTTGCAGAATTCCCTGGAAATGTGAACTCGGGGATATTTTTGGCAGTTTTAGAAAGGAAATAATAATCCATCCGGAGGCTGCAGAATGCAGCACAGCCCTGGCACATGGAAAGGTCCCACTGCCTCTGAGCTGCACACATACAACTGACACGGATCTTGGCTGACTTGTCAAAACTTTCCTCAACTCACTACAGTGCCTTGCAATCAACTGAATTTTGTATTTACAGTTGAAACAGGAAAAGCAGGACTTGGTCCATACCTTGGTGTAGCAATTATGAAGCAACCTAACGGCAGACTGTAACCAGCATCTGAAAATCGGGAGTGTTGTAATATACTGAACAATGACATGCCCCAGAAGAGCCCCTCAGCATGCAAATACTGCTGAGATGGACCACACTGTAACCACTGGCTTTCTAAACAACAGCATGTCATCAAAGACTTGAGGTGCAGATCCCTGAACTGTACAGGCATAGCCACCAAAAGGATAGGACTTTTAACAACTGGTCTTGACTTGTGCAAGGAACAAGACTAGGGGACACTGACTAGACAGTTCAAAGTGGTTCAGCCATTCCAATACTAGCGTCCACAGCCCCATTACTACAGGGCAGGAAAGGAACACTTGGGTATATCCCTCAACTCTGCAAAGGAACTGGCTGAAAACCCTTTAAAAAGAAAAATCTAAGCCCTAGAAGAGTAGGAGAGCAAAGACTGTCTTGATTTTTAGAGCCTCTGTGGTTAGAGAACTGCAGCAGAGAGCTGCTAGCAGAGCTGTAGCTTTTGTCAGACATGCACTCAGTCTGGAAGGAGTCACCACCCATTTGTCCAAGCAACTCTAGATGATCTTGATGTCCTTTCGAACCCAAACAATTCTGTGATTCTATCACCTGGGTCAGACAGCAAAAACAGCCATTCTGCAACAGAGCAACACCATCCACATCTGTAATTTCTCCTCAGTAGAGAGAAGGAGCATCTCATCCTCCCAGCCACACTTCAAGGATTTGGTTCCAAACATTAAACTAGAAACCCAATCCTTCCAACTCGAATATCAGGTGGGGCACACAGGTGACCCGGCCAAGAGCCCACCAGCAGGAGCAAAGGCAACACTTCTCCCAGTGGTCCACACTGCACCAGTCGGGAGACGGGCACTGAACAAATGCACACGGGAGATATTTCAGCCTTTATTCGCAAATCCATCTGTACATTCCGACTCGCCGAGTGGCAGCTGCCAAGGGCCGGCAGCACCAGGGGGCAGCAGCAACCAGGAGTCACCGGAGCTTCCCCAGCGCCTGGAAACAGGAGCCAGCGGAGGAAACCAAACCCCGCCGGCTTTTACATCTCACCTTCTCTGAGCAAGGGAATTGGAAATCGAGTCATCTTTATCACATTCAGAAAGGTGTTGGATTTAGAGTCCTGCGAGTTCAGCACAACGATCTATTCTGCAAAGCAGCTTGAAAACTATCCCAGGCTTGCTTTTCCCAAAACCAGCATCTTAAAGCTGCAGTACTCTCCAGGCATCTTTCCCAGCAGTCTCAAAGTCAAATACCAAAAGGAGCCCTTGAAAATAAATAATCATAGGAAAATAAATAAGATTAGAACTGAAATATACAGTTATATGGTCTTTATTTGGTTTCAGAGGTGGAAAAAAGTGGAGCCAGACTGCAGCTTTAAGCCTCATGCCTGAATCAACCTCAAACACTTGGTAAATTTTACAGCTGATTAGCAGTACAGATCCGGGATCTGAAGTTCCACGGAGATGAACATTTAGGCACAAACGCACACCCTTCCCCAAGGCATACTTTATTTTTGCGAGTTAGAAAAAAGCCTGCTATGGGGAAGTGCCCCTTCCCAAGCTGAACAGACATGACTGAAGACCTATTTACTGTCACAGTAAAACATCCCAACAAATAACTAACCCCACCCATGGTTGCAAGGGGAAACTGGTTCAAACCATGCACCAGGGAGACAATTCTCTCTCAGGATCCTTCCACTCCACTGGCACCACACAATCCACGAGCAAATCCAGCTACCAGCAGGGCTGCCAGCTGCCTATCGCTTCTTGTGCTCCAAGCCTAGTTGAGGAAAGTCGTAAGTCCATTATTTCTACTTAAGCAAGAAATCCTGTTAATGTCATTTAAAGGCAGTTCTACAGCAGAAGCTCTTGATCTGCTCTCTGTTCAGGGTGCACCAACCCCCTCTCCAGAAACTCCCACATAGAAAAAACACACAGAAAAGCAATCCATTGCAAGCCAGTGTCCGATGATTGTCCCTTTGGGGAGGGTAGGAATCCAGGACAGGACAAGGCAGGGGAAGGGAGGAGGATGGCAGGTGGGGAAAAGTTAGAAACAAACTCAAAACCACGACACAAGGAGGAGCTCAAAGCCCCTCAGCAACTGATGGCACTGGGTTGCTGTTTGCTAACAAAGTCTGAAATGAAGTCGAACTCGTTCTGTCCCAAGAACAACTCTGGCAGCTCCTGAATCCGGTCCAACCCCAGTTCCAGGACAAGGGATGTCAAGACCTCCTCATCTATAAGATCAGTGTCCATAACATTCAATGTCAGCGCTGGCGAGGGCATGTGCTGCATGCCCGGGTGCTGGCCCGGCCCCACTCTGTACTGCTGGGCACCAGCTCCCATGGGCCCATTGCTCATGCCCAGCGGGTGGCCCTGGTACTGGGTGTTGAGTTTTTGTAGATGCATGCTGGCCATGAGCTGCTGGGTGCCCACCGGCCCCATGTACTGCTGCTGCTGACCCGGGCCATTGAACATCATTGCGTTCTGCATCTGGTGATGGCCCATCTGTCCGCTGAGGCTGGGTCTCGGCCTCATCGCACCATCCATGCCGGCCCCTCCGTAGGGCATCATCTGAGCGGCGGCAGGCAGCGTCCTCAGCACATGCTGCCCGTGCTGCGGGGGTCCCTGCAGCCCGCTCACCCCCATGCGGTAGCTCTGCAGCCCGGCGCCACCGTGGCTCATCGGCATCATCATATGCTCGGCCATAGCTCCAGGTCCCTGCGAGATGACAGCGGCTCGGGCACGGCTCCTGGGCACGGCTCCGCGTCCCGCTCCCGCCGAGCCGGCTCCGACGGAAGATCCGGGAGAGCCCCCACCTCCGCCCGGGGGGGGAAGGCACCGCCGCGCTCCCTCGGCACGAGTCCGCTGGCGGGGGAAGCTGCGCGGAGCGCGGGGACCCCCGGCAGGGCCCGCCTGGAGCCGGGCAGTGTCCGCGCGGTACGCACCGGTCCGGGGCTCCGGCGGCAGCGCTCCCCTCTCCGGCAGCGGCGCTGGCTCGGCCGGGCTGGGCTCAGCTCCGCTCGGCTCGGCTGAGCTTGGGCTGGCCGGGAGCGGGGACCGCGCTCCCGCAGTTATAGCGGTGCGGGCGGGGCGAGCGGGGGGCGGCCCCGGCGCCCATTGGAGCCCGGGCGGCAGGGAGGGAGGCAGGGAAGGAGGCGCGGCGGGCTCGCTCCCGCCCCTGCTCGCCTCGGCACTCCCGCCAGTCCATCCCCCTGACGCTGCGAGCGCTCAGCTCTCTGCAATCGGCTCTTCGGTGCCTTCCTTCTCACAGTGCCACTGCCCGAGCCTTTGTACCCGCTGACACAGTGGCTGGCTGGGCCTCAGGTCCCACTGCGGGGCTTGTGCTGAGCTCCCTATTCCTGCTGAAAGATGCACCTTTGTCAGGTGCTCCCAGGGCCGAGGTTAGTGGCCGAGAATAGCTGGTGGTATCAGCTGCACGTGGTTGGTTACTCGGTCGGCAGCATCTTCCTAGCAAGGATGCACCAACCTTCCAAACACAGATGGTACTAAGGATATTGTGCACACAGGGGCTTGCTGGTATAACTGTCTGCAGCAGTGTCTTTTTCACCTCTGAAGTGAGCTCTGTCTCACAGGATCCCAATGCATCCCACATGCCCACCCGCTGAGCTTTGCTAGCCAAAATTATATCACCATGGGCCTAGACTACAGCAGCTCTGGTTCTCTCTTCAGGATATGGTGCATTCCAGTAGTGTGTGAAAGAGCAGCGGTGATCTTCCTTGTCTGCTTTGTGTTTTGAAGGAACCTAGAATTTGTAAAAGATATTAAAGTTACCTGCTTGGAAGGCAGGGAATGACATAGTTCAGCTTGCTTCCTCAGCTTCGTTCTTTGTCTCTGTCCTCTCCCAGACAACTCTTAACCACAGCATTAGAGACCATGGCACTGGTAGTGACACACAGAACTTTTCTGCTGGCTTGGAGCAGGTCATTTCGTGGAGCTTTAAGTGTTCTGGATATTCATGGTGCTTGCAGACCCTGGTGAGCAGAGGAAAGGTCTAAGTCAGGCATCATGGGCACCTTAGGGGAGTTCTGAGCCCTGATAATGACCCAAAAGGTTACTTATAAGGAATATTTCTGTATCAAAACACTTTAAGCTGGCAGCTTAGAGCAGGTAACACCTGGGAGCCTTCAGCTCCAAGATGCCAGCAGCCAGAAATGGAAAGTGTCTTGTCTTACCTGGACAGAGCACAGGGCCATAAATCTCCAGGACATTCCGGGAGTTGTTTTTGTTTGTGCCACCTTCTACCTTGTTAGGTGGCTGGGATAGGTTTCAGGTGTTGTTGGTGAGCCTCTAGCTGATGAATCAGTTGGTTAATTGTTCAATATAATTACGTAATGATTGTTTTTTAACTCTAGAGATTTTGACAAATGCATTTTTAGTACTAATAAACACATGCTCACATACATATACCCGCCTGCCTACAAGTTCACATGCAGATGCACACCCAGGTGACGAATGAATGCTAGGGGAGTGTCTGCTCTTGTCTTTTCAGAGGCATCTAGCCATGAAAACATCTCTCACTTGGAGGAGAGGTGTGGTGTGTCCTGCAAGACCTGAGCAGGGGCAGGAATTCTTGGACAGGAGGAACAGGTGGGAAAGGGCTCTCCACAGCATTTGAATTACTGAAGACCCCAAAGGTGGTAAATTGCCCTTTGTTTTGGAAACAAATCAGCAGATGAGAGAACACTTTTGCTGAACACAAATGGGAAGGTCCCCTCTATCCTCACTCATGCCCCTTCTCCTGCAAGGGTAAGACCCAACAGCTACTCATCCAGTCTGAAAATAGTTTGACCAGAAATAGAGCTGTGTGCCAGCTTTGTGCCATTGTCCCTAAATGTTTCTCCAGCATGACCTGGGGTGTTTGAGAAGAACCAGTGCCTGCAGGAAGGGAAGGGCACAGGGGGATGGAAGGAGGGGAGGCATTGTGGTGGGCAGAGATGTCCAGGGATCCATAGCTTCTATGTTTACCACATGTGTGCCAATGTCCTGTGCTCTGTGTCCTGAGGGCTCCCTGTTCTTGAACCAGTAATATTTCATTTTACAGGGACCAGCTTAGACGGGCCTGCTGCAATTCACACTGCCCCAGCTGGTGGCTGGGGAGCAGAGCTGGGAAAGGGCTGTCCAGTTCTGGTAGCATCTCTCTCGGTGCTCTTTTTGGCCCAGAACAACCAGCGTGTCCTTGTTGTGCTGAGGTCCCAAGGATTAAGGAGCCAAACCGCTGCAGCCATATTTACAAATGCTGTGTGTGACCCATCTAACCCCAGGCTTGTGTCTCTCCCCTCTGCCCTGCCATCTGTCATCAGCCCACGGACAGACTCGTCTTTCTGGGAAAGCAGATCAGCTGCCAGATCTAGCCCTGGGCTGTTGGTCAGTGAGCCCTGATTGAAGTCACCACTTCAGCCACTTCCATCAGTGTGCCATTCATGGCTTCCTGACACGGGACTTCCCCAATGTCTTGGGGTGATTTTATGATGATACTTTATTCCCTAATCATCTGCTTTATGCCCAGAAATGGTGGCTGTAGCTTTATGATGGACCTGGGGGTGAGGTGGGGAGCCCTGGGATCCTGTGCAGTTTGCTTCATACCCTTTCTCTCCAGTGTGCTTGGGCTGTGGTTTGGACCTGGACACTACATTGTTCCTTTTGTTGATTAGTCTTTTTGCTAGCTTGAAGCAAGAAGTTTTTTTCCCTTCCCCTAGCCTGGAGGCTGTACTGGGAATCCTCTTGGCAGCTTTTTGGTTTTTTTTTCTTTGAACTGTTTCAGCTTTGATTATTTTATTTTATTTTTTTGGTCCATCTGAGGAGCTGGCAGGGGGCCACCCTGAACCCGAGACCTTGGAGAAGCTGAACCCACACAAGAAAGGGCACTGGAACCCACCAGCTTTACCTGCTGTGAGAGGGAGACCCACGCCAGAAAGGTTCCCATCTATTCTGAGTGGCTGCATGAGCTCCTGTTGCCCCCTTCCCTGAGACAAAGGGGGGCAGCTGTTATCTCTGCCTCCCAGCCACGCAGTCTGGGGAGGGGTGGGGGTTAAGGTTTTGAAATTTTGATATCTAGAATTTATTCAATCCTTTTCTGTGCCTTGTGGGCACCCCTTTGTTTTTTGTTTTTCTCTTTTTTTTTGTTAATAAACAGTTTTGTTGTTTTTTTTTTTCCATTTTCATCCACTGGTATTCATTTCTCATTGGATAAAGAGATTACTGGAGCCCTTCTCTTTAGAGGAAACATTCATTTCAGAGTATTTTCTCCTAAATTTGTCTCCAAACTGAGACACCCAGGTCTCTAGTGTAGTGGTATCATCAGTCCTGTGTTATCAAGGGTGCATTACCCAGGCTGGGAATTAATCAGATTGTTGCTCCAGTTTGCCTTGGTATGACTGGGGATGTGGCAGCACTCCCCACGTGTCTTTGTCCCAGGTCAAGGCATCCATGTGGGTGGGCAGAAGTTCAGGGAGCTGACCACCAGCACATTGCAGATCTTCTCTTTTCCCTCTTAGGAGGCAGCCTGATTCACAGCTCTGTGCCACCTATGATTTTGTTTATGTGAGGTGTTCCCTTCACATATTTGATGCCTGATCATCATGCGCTGACTGTGCAGCTCCAGTGGTATTCCAGTGGAAAACTCCTGCCCCCAAGCTCTCCAGGGATGAGAGATAGCACGGGCATGTGCTTTTTGTAAGCAGAGGCAAAGACTTCAATCTCACAAGGTTCACCAGCCCATAGCCAGCTCCTTGCTGGTGGTTCAGGCTCCTGGGAAGAAAGAGGGGCCACGAACCAGGCAGAGGGAGGCTCGACAGATCTGTTGGACTTGGAGGGTCCCAGAGCCCACACTGCCACTGCACAGGGCCTGCTTTTCCCTTTCTGGTGGAAGGGTTGCCACCGCCTGATTCCTTCAAGTCCTGCCTGGGGGCATGTCTGCTGCCTCTCCCTGCACTGCCAAGGGGTTGAAAGTTTTTCTACCTAATGTTTGACTATCTTGGGACATAAGCTTTTATCAAATATTCGTTATCAGCTGCTGAAGGTCTTTATACCAGATCTGGAAGGATCCTAGGGTGTCTCTGCTGCACGTCTAATGCTTTCCCAGCAGACTTGTTTATTGACAACCAGGAGATGAGAAGGGGGTGCCATGCACTGTCATTTTTCATTTGTTTAAGGACCATCACAGTTTGCAAACCTCAACTCTGAAGCTGAGAAGTCCAGCAGAGGCTATGGTGTCATAAATACTGAACCAGGAGCAAATTCTGATGGAATTTCTTCAGTTTGGCTTTAAATAAGTGTGTCAACAAGCCAAGATTTAAAAGTTAAATTAAATATTAATCTTCTTTACACCTAGTTACACTTAAAGATGCCTCTGACAACAGCAGAGTGTTTGGCCAACAGCAAATTCTTTGAGACACCCTGTTACCAAACCTATTTCTTGTCCCCAGATGGGTCTGACATGGACAATTAGGGTGACAACCACCATTCACTGGGCAGGATGTGGGGAATCTGTGGTTCCATCAGGGCAGGGTGCCACATGGCCCAGGAAGGAGGTGTGGTGGATCTGAGCTCCCTGTGGGCTGTGAGCAGGGCAGAGCAACATCTCCTGGGAAGGTGCCCCAGACACTGCCTGCCTGGTAATGGATCTGTGGAACTGTCACCCCACAGGTGATTTACAGAGAAGGACTTTGCCCAGCACAGTCATGGTGTGGTACCATCCCTCAGTATATGTAGGGCAGGAACAGGCTTGTGCCAGCATGGAGCTTCCTTGAGCAAATGCCTCTTAGATGAGAGAGAAGGGATGAGTGTGGGTTTTCTCATTTCTCGTTTCTCTGAGAGCAACTATGGATGTGCAGCAGGAAAGACTTTTCATTAAGATTAAAAAAAAACCCCAGGTAATAAGGAGGAAAAGCAAAGAGCTCCGATGTGGCTCCTCTCTGGGCACAAGTAACTGCACAGCCACACAGTAGCCACACAAGCATTCACCCAACAGCAACCCCAAAATCTCTCCCTGATTTCTGCCTGGTAACAGGGTCCTCCAGGAGAGCAGAATCCAGGTGCTACATTAGCCTGTGATTCTCATCTGCATTTAGATGGAAAGGCTTCATAAAAAGCAGGAGGTGCTAGGCAGAGGCAAGGGGTGCAAACATCCCATTGGAGAGGGCAAAGGATGTGTTGAGCTCTGACAGCCCCACTGGGTGCAGGGACTGGTCTGCAGCCAACAGTGAGCTCTGGGGAGCCATTAACCCTGCTGGGATGCCAAGGATGGGAAGGCTGTGCTTCCTCTCAGCTCTGTGGGAGCCTGCCAAATGTGCAGGTGGTGTGTGTGCAATCTCTTTGCACATGTGTGCTGGGTGCACGGCTTCCTGTGTGCACTGATGTGGGGCCACTTGCCCCTCAGCAGCATTTCACCTGCCAGGGCCACTAAAGGGTGCAAAGAGGCCAGAGCCAGGCAGGAGGGGTTGGTGCTCCCTCGGGAGCGGGAGGTTAGACAGAGCTGATCCCAGCACCCGTGTGCTCCAACCAGCAAGCTGGCTTGCCCAGCTTGTAAACAACTTTTTTTTTCTTTCCTCTGGGCTAATCTTGCTCTGTGGGGGTAGATAACATCACTGGAATTTTTCCAGTGTCCTTTGCAAGAGCCTGCTGCTTTGGACTTTGGCTGAGACGCACATGAATGAGACACGAGCTTCATCAATTGCTTTCTCTTGTTTGCTTTCCTCTGGGCCTGCTTCCTGCTCTGCTCACTGCTTCTGGTTCCTGGGCTCATGGAGAGTGACAGAGCAAGCTCAGCACCACCTTGTGCTTCCCTGGATGTCCCTGTGGGTCCGGGGCCGGGATGCTGGCAGGAAGCAGGAGAGGCAGTGGGGTCTGGGCTCTCCTCACTGATGCTCTGCAGAGTGGGCCTGGCACTTGGTGAGCTCCTGCTCTGCAACCTGACTTTTTCCAGGGCAGCTGCTTTGGGTTTGGGCTTGTACCATGGCTGGGGTGGGCTGCACTTCAGCCTCAAAGACTCAGAGGGGTTCTTGTCCTGTGGCAGAGCCAAACCCAATACAGGTGGTGTGGTACCTGAGCTCCAGCCCACCCAGCTGCCTGTCCCCACCCTTCCCAGAGATTCCACTTACTGCCCCTCAAGCCCTCAGGGACCTCCCTGTAGGGTCTGACAACAGAAAATCTGTCCTGCTTTGGAGAGGGCTGGCAGCCCAAGCACCACTCAGCCATAGATGTGCAGCCCGAGCCTGGCCCAAAGGGCTCCGGGTGCTGCTCCGAGCGTGGCAGGAGCAGGCAGCCTGCCAGACCAGTCTGCCAGCACGGCCTCTGACATGCTACAGGGCCACGAGTGTCACCAGCTCCTGTCTCAGCAGGAGTGGTGCACGTGTCACCACTCACCTCTTCCCCGTGCTGTTATCCCTCCCCAGCACAGTTCTGTGGCTTGCTGCAGCCGGGGAAACTGAGGCACTGACTCTACTGCTCCTGGCCACAGCTGAGCCACCAGCCTGCACAGGCCTTGCTTGTGCTCTGTTGGTGTTTTCCACTTTTCTTCCTTTACACCTGGGAGTTTTCCAGGTTTCTGTGGCCCACAGACTATGAACTAGCTGGCTCTGGTGTCTGAGGGTCCACTTGCCAAGTCATGGGACTCTGCTCTTGCACGGTCCCACCAGTCCCATGGCTGTCCTGTCCAGGTCCCACAGCATGTTCTTTCCCTTCTAAAGACAAGCCAAGGAGTCAACCCTTCTCACGTAAGTGACCCATAAGTCTGCTTCAGGGTAAGAAGCTGCTTTGTCCAAGGCCTGGCTTACATCGCTGCCCAGGCTTGTGGTCATCACTGCATGGCCTTTCTGGATGTCCTGGTCACCACGATTTCCCTCAGTCTGGGTTTAAGGCACAGGTGGACACAGCAGGGCTGTGGTTTCTCTGGCAAGAAGCTTACTGTGTCCTGTCTCATCATGGGTGAAGACTGCCTCTTCTTCCCCCTGCCGTGCCCTGTCCCTCTGCCCATTCCTCCCAGGACCTGGACCTGGTCACCAGGACCTGGTGTGGTGGTGGGATCAGTGGAGATGGACAGCAGTGGGGTTTTCCACTCAAGTGCTGCTCCTGTGAGACCCAGTGTTCTCTGGGCCAGGGAGCCAGAGAGACTTAGGGTTTTTTCTTGTTATCTTCAGGCACCTGCATTGCTGCTGTGCTGAGGCAGATTAGCTGTGGCGGTTTCTCTGGTCTGCTGTTGCCTCATGCAACTGACTTGCATTTGGAGGTTGGGGTAGTCGGGGCTGTGGTGGTGAGTCTTTGAGGGGGCTATAGAATCGTGTTTCTTTCATTATCATTAAGAATATCTGTTGCTGTTTATCTGCCTTCTCTTTTCTTCGTGTTATGCAACCTCTTTTTGAGATGTCAGTGGTTGTTTTTCCAGGGTTGATGTAGCAACAAAACTCTTGCTGGTATTTCCAGACCCTCACAGTTATAACACCCAATGTCACACCTGCTCCTCTCTCTGACTGCATTAGGATCCCCAAGTACTTTTCCACTCCATTAATGGGTCCAGGTGTTGAGCAGGGACGGCAGCAGAGCCCTGGGAAGATGCGGGCTCGTGAATGGGCTGGGTGCCGGCAGCTCTGGTTCGCGTGGCCAGGGGAGGATCAGGGCGGGTGACTCAGGGCAACTGAAAGTTTTGTCCTGGGAGAGCTGCCTGGGATCCAGGTCGCTGGGACCTGTTTGTCAGGTTCCTATTTTTGTTATTCACTGGCTCAGTATTCCTGAAAACAAATTGTGTTGTTGTCACCTGATTGGCATCATAGGCGTCAGAGCGTGGAGGGTGTCCCGCGTGGAGAGCCTGTTTGGGTGGCTGGATCTCAGCTCTGCAGTGACTGCGTTTTGGCTCTGCTGTGGCCATGTGCAGCTGTGCCAGTCCTCTGGTTGCCTGCAGAGCTGCTCCTCTTGGGCTGTGCTCCTGGAACAGCCCTGGTACTGCCTGGGGACCTGCCCCCACCAGCTCCTCCAAAGCCAGGGCAAAGCAGCACAGCTTTTGCTGTCAGAGGAGACCTTCAGACTCTGTCATGCGTCGCTGTGTTTTGTGTGAGGTGGCTGTGGGCTGAGCAGGGACCTCACAGAACTGTAGAACCTTCCTGAGCTGCAGGGACATGAAAGGATCATCCAGTCCAACCCCTGGCCCTGCCCAGACCGCCCAAAAACCCCACCCCGGGCATCCCTGGAGCGGTGCCCAAAGGCTCCTGGAGCTCTGGCAGCCTCGGGGCCGTGCCCATTCCCTGGGCAGCCTGGGCAGTGCCAGCACCCTCTGGGGGAAGAACCTGCCCTGAGCTCCAGCCTGAGCCTGCCCTGGCCCAGCTCCAGCTGTGCCCTGGCTCCTGTCCCAGGGAGCAGAGATCAGAGCTGTCCCTCCACTGCCCCTCGTGAGTACCTCAGTGTGCTCTGCCTTCAGTCTCTGGTCCAGCTGAACAAGTCAAGTGACCTCAGCTGCTCCTCATATTGCTTCTCCTCTAGACCCTTCACTGGGCTTTGGGACAAGAACCCCTGGGTTTTGCTCTCTGCTGGCCTCCTCCTGCAGCAGAGGTGAGCTCTGTTGGCCCCTGGCTCAGGCTGTGGGTTGATGATGGCCCCTGAGTCTCCACTGGGTTGGGGTAGGACAAGACAGAGTCACTGCTGGTTATATAGAGAAGAGAAAGAGCTGGCAACAGGCTGATGCAGGGGCCCTTGACAGAGCCTGAACAACCTCCAGAGGCTGCAGACAGTTCTGGGGGGAAGGTACTTGTGGTGGGACACTGTTGTTCCTTCACCTGCAATGTCTTTCTGGAGCTGGACATTTCTTCTTAGGCCAAGCTTCAGCAGAAGAACCTGCCAGCTAAACCAGTGATTTCACTGATAGGTAATTTTTTGTTTAATAGCAAAGCAGTCACATGAAAATATTTGTTTTATTTTGAAGAAATAGACAATTTTTTTCTTGCGTCATCCATTCTCCTTTTTATCATGGTAAAAGCTGACAGGGAGCAGAACCTGCTTATGATCTTAGCAATACAGAAGAAAACATCTGTTGGTGTTTGTGGTGAGAGAAGCATAGTTGTGCCTATCTCACTGAGCAGCCCTGCTGCTGCTGCCTGCCTGAGCTTTAGTGATCTTGTCATGTCACCAGGGCAGTGTGTCAGAGGCTCAAGCAGCACTGCTGGCCTGCTGCAGTGCACATGAAGACCAGCCAAAGCAAAGGGGTTTGTGGCCAAAGGAAGGCCAGTTCTCATGTGGACAGGTTTTCTTTCTACGTGAAGAAATTGTTTGGACGCTTAAGTGAATTATTCATTTATTGGGAATAAACTGAAAATGTGTGCTATTCAAAAATGCACACTGCTGGCCACAATCCACTGAAATCCATGGGAGCTATTGGCATATGTGATGTTAGGAAAACAGCTCGTGTTGCTGCTGCCATTGTCAGGATTAAAACTCAGTTGCCCTTTTTGGGAACACCGACTGCTGAAGGCATCTGTTGTGTAAGGGACAAGCTGGTGAAAGTAGACGACTGTCAGGTGGGGAGAGAAACCCTCCTCCTGCTTCCACGGCCATGCTGGGGCTTGTGAAAGGTGTTTGTAGTTCCACACTCTGCATGGTGTTCCTCCTGCCTGGGCTTCAGGGGCAGTGGTGTTGGGATAGTTGGGGCTCTGAGTATGGGGGGTGCAGGAGGGGTGGGAGCAGCATCCTTCCCTCCTCCCCCACCCTCCTCCACTTGCCCCATCCATCTCTCTCTGCTGCTGAATCTACGGACAGGGTTGTACGTGGCGGGGTTCTCTCAGGGTTGTCTCAAGGGGTTCTTCTGTGTATCTCAGTGGAGAAGTGGCTGAGGCCAGACTCTGAGGTTCTCCTGTCACTGAGGTCTCCCTGATGCACCCAGCAGAGACATGAGATGGTGCCAGTCATATGTTGGCATCCTTTAAATATCCCATTTCCTGACACCAATGACTGCAAGTGCTGCCAGTTCTGGCCCTGGCAAGGTCTGAGTTGGGCACTTCAGCTGAGAGCATGAAAAGAGTTTAGGGAAAAGCTGAGGGTCTGAAATGGGAAAAACCACATTAAAAAACTGCAGTCCCTGGGAGACACCAGTGTAAGGCTGGGGGACAGCTCTGCATGGAGTTACAGGCCTCTCACCTGGGACAAAGATGGAGGTTTTGGATGAGATTTGGGCCACCACAACTCTTCCTGTGCTCCTGGCTCTGGCTTGGTTGTGCTGCACCTTTCAGCAGCGTTGTGGAAGCACTCCCCTGTCCTGGGGTGAGGTGGCTGTGTTACTGCTGTCCTGAGGAAACAGCACATAGAACTGTGCTCCATGGATGCATTTTTGCAGGCAGCTGAATTGCCTTCTCACTGGTGTAGTTATCTGATGCGTTAGGGACTTTCAGCATCTCACACAGGAGCTCATCCAGTGCTGGAGCTCCTGGTAAGCAGGGAAGAAGGGCACTGGACTGGGAAGCAAGGTCTCCTTCTTGCTATGAATATGTGGCATTTATCTGGTTCACTACTTCTCATGTGATGCACCCTCAACCTTGGAGATCAATCGGGACCAGCTTTAAGCTTCCACCTTGGAGGCACTGCAGTCCCCTGCCAGCTGTGCTTCAGGGAGTCTCCACAAGAAGGTTCCAAGGGCCTTGTGCCTCAGGGAGCTGAACTCCCCCAGAGCTGAGCAAAGAGGAGCACTGGGCTGGAGCAACCAGGAGGAGGAGAAACAGCAGGAGCCACATTGTGTCCAGGGCAGTGCAGCCCCACCAGTCTCTGGGACCTCCTCTGGGTATTTTAAGCTGGATGTTATCAGGTAGGAGGATTTGGACTGGGCTTGGATTCAAGAGGACTGGCAAGGTCTAGCATGGACGTGGGCCCTGCAAAGTTGCCCAGGATGGCACAGAGCTGCTGCTACTCTCCCTACATGAGTAGCTGATCCAAGCTACACAGGTTTCTGCAGCATTCCCAGCTAAGATCCCCTTTCCCAAAGCTGTATGAGCAATGCAGTTTCCTTCTCAAGGTGTGGGAGCAGGTGACACAGCACACAGACTTTGCAGGCACTCCTGGAATGATCACCATTCACTGGAGACAACATGGGAGATGCATTTGTTCCATGGGTTCATCTAGATTTCGGCGTGAGTTTCAGAGTCTCTGCTCCATGGCCACAGGGGAATGTTTTTGAGCTTGTGACTGGCTGACCCAGTGTCACTGCTCAGGAATGTGGCAGGTGCTGCCCATGTTTTGGACTGTGCAGCATTTGGGTCCCTGAGCTTTGGGTGTGTGCTGGACCAGGTGATGTTGGGGGAAGGGGAGGACAAGGCAGGTGAGGGGGTCTGTGCACAGGTGGCTTTTCTGGTAGCTGAATGTACTTGCTGCTCTCTCAGGGCACCCATTCAGGTGCTGTCCCCAGAGCAGTTGCCTTAAGATATTGTACCTGGGATGTGGTAAAGTCTGTGGCTGCACCCTGGAGTGGTCTGGTCAGAGCATTGTGTTAGAACAAAGCTGCTCCAAACCTGCAGATCAAGGTCTGAATCACTGCAAAGGTCTGCGCTGCTCATTGGGGCTGCCCACACTCGCTGTGATGGCAGGACTGGGAGCACAGGTCTCACAGGCAGAGGCAGCCTGCTGGGAGCTCTAAAATCTTCCAGCTTGACAAGCCTTGCTGTGGCTTACCTTACCTTGTCCTTTGCCTCCATGGGCTCCTCTCTTGGGCTTCATCATCTGTCCTTATCAGCTCTGTGCCACAGGGGACACCTCTTGAACCTGAAGGATCCCAGCTCTCTCAGCATCTCCTCATATAGAAGATGCTCCAACCCCTTCATTTTTTAGCCCTGTCTGCTCCAGTAACTCCACACCTTTTCTGTATTGCAGTTTGTGCAGCAGTTTCTGGGCACTGTGTCTCAGAGATCTTGAGATTTCCTTGGGCTTCCAAGCACCCTTGGGAATGCCTTGGAGGTTAGTGCTGCTGCTGTCTCACTTATATTTGCAATGTGCATTAGGGAGCTGGAGCCACCCTAGGTGCCCATGTGCTTGTGCTGCAGCCCCCATGATCCCTGGGGTCTGCCCATGAGCTCTCCATCCAGCCACTGCTCCTCACTCCACCCTCCTGCTCTGGGCTCTGAGCTGCCCGAGAAGTGTGAGGCATGTCAGGGTTTTTGTGGACCTAAGCTGTGCCTGGGCAGGAGTTTGAGGCGTGCCTGGGTTGATGGGGGGAGTCCCAAGGCCAGGACAAAGCACACCAGTGGGTGGGAAGGTCCATTGGAGACAACTTAAGGTCCTGCAACCATTCTGTGTTGTTCTGTGCAAAGTGTGAGCAGTGAGTTACACATGGAAGTGAAGGAAGTGAAGAGAGGTGGCCTTCCCCTGCTGGTCCTTTTGTGGGGTGAGAAGTATGAGCAGGTTTTGGAGCTGGTGACAGCAAGGAGCAGGAAGAGGAAGTGTGAGGGGTTATAAATATGTGGCTCTCAAGGGGCAAAGCAGTGAGATACTAGCTTCCATGAATAGGCTCCTGGAGCTCTCTTCCCTCTTCGTGTGGCTGTGCTCCAGATAACAGAAACCACTCCTGATTTCCTGAGCTCACTATCTTTGTCATAAAAACCCCAAACAGCAGCAGTTTATAAATAAGGCTTAGGAAATAGAGCTGCTATTCTGAGGAGCAATGAAACCAGCAGCTTGCCTAGCTCAACACTTCAGTTCTGGTTCACAACAAACTTGAGCCATCACAGAAAGAAACCTGAAGCCTTTCACAAAGAGGAAAGTGGAACTGGGCTGCAAAGCAGGCCATGGAAGTGCTATACAGAGTCAGGGTCTTGGCTGCCAGGGGCTGCCTGCCTCGCCCACTGTGCTTAACTCTTCCTAGAATCAGAGATTCTCCTGAGCTGGAAGGGAGCCACAAGGATCATTGAGTCCAGCTCCTGGCCCTGCACAGGACAGGTGTTTCTGATGTAGCAGGTGTGGCAGGTAGCTGTGTCTGTGGGCTCTTGCCAGGATGCAGGTGGGTTTTCTGGGGGAGCTTGGGAGTTCAAGAAGCATTTGGGCAACACTCAGGCCCAGGGTGGGATTCTTAGTGGCAGATGACTAAGTCCATCTGCACTCTCTCCACTCATCCCATCCCATCCCATCCCATCCTCTAACCCCCTGGTCTCCAGAGCAGTGAAGCCTGCCAGAGTCCCACCTTGCAGGAAATCTTGGTGCAAGAACAGATGATTTCCAACATGTTGCCAGCTCTGGCTGTGCAACTGGGCTTTTGCAAGCTGCAGTATTGACAGAACAAGCAGTTAAACAAATACTGTCTTCTGCTGTAACGTTTGTAATTGCTGGCCACAAACCACAGGCAGCTTGGCCTGGCTCCAGGAGAGAGAGCTGTGCAAATATTCCTGCGTTAGAAGTTATCTCCAAGATGCTGCCACAGCTTGGGCCTCCCAGAGAGGGTGGAGAGGGAATGGTTTACAGGCAAAGGTGGATCATGTCAACACTCTGCCAGGACAACCTGGGGTCATGGAAGGCTGCTCCTGCTCTCCAGTGCTGCATCTTCTGCAGCTCGCAGACGCAAGCAGGGTTTTTCAGACAACACATTTGCACATATACACAGAGAGAAGGGCACCAGGCTAAAGGAGGGGGCATGGTGTGTTTGTTGCCAGTCCCTGTGGGCTCAGCTTTGAGGAATGGCACCAGCAAAATGGCAAAATCCATGCCAGTTTGAGTTCTGTCACATCAAAAATCTTTTCCACGTTCCCTACTGGTATTTTGGAACTGACAGCCCATTGCAGCTATGACAATGTGTCCTGCTAATCCAAAAAAAGTCCTGAATATGGAGCTGTAGAAGAGATTTCATATATATTTCATGCATTGTGCCCGTAAAGAATATTCTATTTAGTGTAGTCCTTCTAGGTTTCCTTGTTTGTGCCCCTGAAACTACNCAGATGGACTTAGTCATCTGCCACCTCCTTTCTCTGAAGCAGCACAAGCCTCAGGTCTTCCTGCTCTCCCCGTGCTGCTGCAGAGTTGGGAACACAGGAGGGGTAAGCAAAGAGCACTTTTCTGGTGGACTAAGTTTTCAACCGCAGCAGGTTTGTTAAACATGAGAGCCTGTCTGTCCCTAGAAATGGGTCTGATTCCAGTGGAACAGCTCAGGAAGGCCCATGGCTCCAGTGGACCCAGGCCACGCTGGCCATTTCCAGCTCGGCTGGGAGTGCCAATTCCACACTCCTGGAGGAGGAACAAGGCATAAGTGGTTTGTCTCCTCAGCTGAGCAACGTAGCAAAGGCTCTATTTTCCTGTGCCTGAGGCAGCACTGGCTCCCTGACATGATTTTTAGGTAACAGCAGCACTTCCAGACACAAATTCAGCACAGCCAGCTACCAGTGGGTCACCTCTGGCTTGCAGCTTTCTTGGTGAGGGACAGCCTTGGGAAGGTCTGGCAGTTTAGCTCCTGCAAGGGGCCTGCTGCTCTGAGCACATCCAGCCTGGGCTCTGCGTGCCCCTGCATCCCTCTGGAATGGAAGGTGGGTAATCTTGGCTGTGTGCCTCTCCCAGCCACAGGAGGGCTTTGCTGGGCACGTTCAGCTAGCTGTAGGACTGAGAGAAGAGGGGCAAAAGCACTGGTGGGGTCATTTGCAGTGAGATGTAGGAAGATCGTCACCCATTGTGTCTGGTAGGCTGCTCAGGGGGCTGACTGCAGGACACAGCTAAGGGCAAGGGTGTCTCCAGCTCAGATGGAAATGAACTTTACTGGGCTTGGAAGTGGACTTCATGTTAGGCCAGAAGTGGCTGGGAAAAATTTCCTGGAACTGCTATTGCCTCAGCTTATACAAACTTACTAAGAAGTCATGGAACTGGGCCAGAGGAATTAGAATTTATTCGGGAAAGAAAAGTTCAGGGTTGTAATTGAACCTGTTTCAGAGCTCTGTCAGAATGAAACACTTCAAGGTTTCCTTTTGAGCTGGATATTTTAAAATCTTAATATTTTCCTGCTGTTTGTGATAGCAGAAAATGACCTCAAGTTCAGAACAGAAACGGAAACTTGGAATTCTCTAAAATAATGAATGCAAAATTTTGTTTCCAAAAATTAAGATGGAAGATGTTTCCAGAAATTGAGATGAAAGTCAAACTCTGACATCTTGAAAGTCCTGGTGGAAGGGGTCTTTGCACTCTGTGCCACTTATAGACAGATGTCCCAGAGAGATGAGCATGTGTTGCCACTTGTCAATGAGCAGCTCTGACTCTTCTGCTTTTCTTCACCCCATGCAGGGCAGCAGGTTTGTTCTCTGGGCAGCAGAGTTCTCTCTGTTTTGGTGGTTGCTTTCCTTGGTCAGTGCACGTGGCCAGGAGGGAGCAGCTTTGATCACACAGATCATGGGGAGAAAGGAGAAAGATGGAAGAGGGAGGAACATGGGAACATGGTTAAAATGGTGGGAGATGGCAGGAGACCCATGAGGAGGAGACAGTGGAGAAGGTCAGAAATAGTTCTGGAAAGGCTCCACATCCCATCTCTATGGTGAAGGTCCTACAACTTCCTTCCAGGACCTGTGGGCCCAGGAGAGGGCTGGAACACGTCCCAAGGCACCAGCTCCCAGTGCAGCTCTGGGTGCGGGAGGTTGTTTTTGACTGAGTGTAGGTTTTTCCCCGAGTTTGTGCACGACGCTCTCAGGGCTCTATAAATACCACGGTGCTTCCTGTGGGCTCTGTGAGGAGGAAGCTGTTTCCCCGCTGGGGAGGAGGCAGCAGCAGCTTCAGGGTGCAGGCAGTGTGTGTGTTGGGGGGCAGGGACCGGGGGGCACGCTGCACCACAGCCCCCCTGTTCCCCAGGCAGGACTGGCTGCTTCCATCCAGCCCAGGCAGCAGAGCCAGGCTCCACGTTGGACTGGCCATATTTCAGCATTTCTTCAGAAAGAATCATGTGGGGAAGCCAGGGGGGCTTTCTGGGAGTCGAGGCAGGAGGAGGAGGGTGAGCATTCAGGAACTGACAGCAAGGTTCTGCTGGGGGCTGTCCCAGCCCTTGTCTGACTGAGGGGCGTTGGGTGAGAGAGAGGCTTTTAGGCACTCCTGGAGAGAGGCTTTTAGGGTGGCTGCAGTGGGTTTGACTTGCTGCTATCTCTGACAGCCCTCAAGGAAGCATTGCAGCCAGACAGGAACAGGCAATGTCCCAGGGCTGATTGTTCCCAGCCTACCAACCGGTGATGGAAGTACCTAGTGAGACATCCACAGGCCACCCTCTGCTGTCCTCAGCAGGCTCCAAGGTTGCTGGATGTCCTCTGGGGCTACACTGATGGTGTGAAGGCTCCAGCCAGGTTCTGGACAGTCTCTGTGATCTCCTCTGTCTGCTTCCAGTGCTGCCCACTCTTTGGCTTTGCACAGCTGTCTCTGCAGTGATGTCCTCGCTGTCGGAGCAGCTCACCTGGGGCCTCAGGGGAAGCTGTTGCTGCTGCCTCTGGGCTGTGTGGAGGAGCCCTCCTGCTGCTGGGCAGACTGGGAAAGGCACTGGGCAGGCACTGGGCCCCACTGTGCAACCCATGTTTGGGGATGTGTCCAAATGGGATGTCTCTCTTAGGAACTGGGGTGGGTAGAAGGACTAGCCAGAGCCCCGACCCTGTGCTGCTGCTGCTGTGGGTATTTCAGGCTGCACTGCCCAGGTGAGCATGTGCTGGGATTGTGGGCAGCACCTGTTCTCCTCAATTCTTCTCCCCTGCCCTTCATCCCCCAGAGGCTGGGGAGATATGCCTGGTCCATTGGTGGACACCATAAAAAAAGTTTTTGTACTCTTCACGCCTCTCCAGTATTTCTCCACAATATTTTGTACCTACTGAGCAGTGTTGCAGCCTGGGAGACTGGTAAAATCCTGACAGCATTTTGAAGGACACAGCTGTTTGGGTTCCTCTCTAACATTTCTCAGTGGCACTGAGTGGTCCAGAGCAGGGGCAAGGAGCTTTGCAGAATCATTGAAGTGCTGGTGTCAGATGTCTGAAGGTCTTTAGCCCAGCCTCACACTTGGAGCAGGACTATCCACAGCAGGACTATTCCCAGCACTGGCTCAAGCTGTTTGTATCTGCCTTAATTAGTTTTGAAAAATTCTGGGATAAAGATGGGATGAAGATCTCCCTTTCCATGTGGGCTGCTAGGTTGCCCTCAGCCTTATCTTTGCCAGGCTGGCTCAATCTCTTCCTCGAGCCCTGGCTCCTGGGACCTGGCCCTCCCTAGTTTCTTCATGTTCCTCCTGAACTGGGGTCCACTGCCCCCCCTGTTCCAGGTGCAGCCCCACATAGGGCAGATAATCCCTTTCCTCAGCCTGCCACATCTCCTCTCCTGCTCTCTCTTAAAAAAGTTTAAGGTTTGCCATATTTGCATGGGTGTGCTCTGGGCTCTCCTGCATCAGGCAGAGCCCAAGTCAGAAGGAAGCACCCAGCTGGTGCTGCATGCCATCTCGAGAGGAACTTGCCTGAGGTTTTGCATTTGGGAAGCCCCAGGGCTCAACTTGAAAACAAAGTCTGTAGTCAAGAAAGCTCTGGTCCCCAAGGAAGCTCCATTCAGAGCAGATGCCAAGCTGAGCTTTAGCTGTCACCTAGGAAAAAGGGTCTTGGGAGGAGACACTTGGACAGAAATGAACCTTTTCAGGCTCAAGAATAGATGGAAAAGTATACCAAACTAATTTTCCCATAATTTCTTAAAATTATGCTCTAAATGATCTTTAAGCCAATTTGAGGATACGGAGGATATTTTTGTTTGACTGGAAGTGGCAGCATTGTATTTACAGCTAAAAAGCAGACTTGACATGGAGCAGGGATCAGGTGGGGGGAGGGAGAAAAGTGACAGAATTTTAAATTGAAAAAACGCCAAAATTGATATGTGTTGACAGAATGTTTCTAATTTGTAAGTACTGCATTTCCTAGGACAAGGGAATGTGGGGAAGTGGCAGAGAGAGAGAAAAGCTGCTCCACAGCACAGCCCTCCTGGGGAGAAGGCCCCTGTGCTGGGACTTCAGTCTTGGCTATCCCCAGCCTGATTGTGTTTCCCCATGAAATGGGAAAAATGTGTAGGATGGGGACAGGAGCCAGGGAGGTGTGAGGAAACCTCCAGAACTCTTCCACTGACCAGGTTCCCTTTGAGGGAAAGCTGAAGAGACAGAAGGGCAATTTGAGATCAAGAGGAAGGTCAAGATCAGAGGATGGGAGGTTTTCTGAGCACATCACTGAGGGAAGTTACTCCATGATGGAGAGCTTTCCTGCCAGCTGAACATGTGTGCTAAGTAAAACAGCTAAAAAGCAAATAATGAGAACTGCTGCAAGCTGGAGTTCTCTTTTGGGATGTGGTAGCAGCACTTGCTCTGCTCTGCACATACAGCTGCATTTCTCAGACATCCATTGCCCCTTCTTTGCAGAGTAGCTAATGGCAAAATAGTGCATGAGGAATCACTCCTGGGTTCCCACTTGCCTTGCAAGAAACAGGATGAGCTGAGAGATAGCTTTGTTAGACTTGAGGTTTTCTTCAGGAGAAAACTGCACAGGAGGACAGACCTCTAGGTTTCCACCCGCTCTCTCCACCCCAAAAAGTCCCCAAAGCTCTTGCCTGTGCAGGTCCTCAGGCTCTGGGTAGATTTCTGCCATCCCTGTGATTTGGGAATGTTTCTAGAAGCTCTGTTTCTTCATTCTCTGTGTGTGATACACAAAGGACACACCATGGATTGCACTCTTCTGCAGGGTGTCAGCTGGTCTGTCTCCTGGGGGGGACCCTCTGGGAAACAAGGACTCTGCTACAGCTTCTGCATCCTGCCTGGTTCTTTGCAAGAGGGAAAAAAATATGTGCTCTGTAGTGGAAAGGTACAGCTTGTGTTATGCCAAGGACAGAGTGAAGGGAAGGAACATCGAGTGTGGCAGGGAGGGGATGAACTGTCCCCTACAAAGATCTCTTTCATGCATCCATTTCACTCCATGGCTGGAGCTAATCTGAGTGGAGGCTTCCATGACCCTGCCAGGGCTCCTGCCCTTGGTGGCATCTTCCTGCTTGCCCCTGTGCCAGGGCTGGCTGAGCTAATTCAGGGAAAAAATAACCTTGCAAATGTGCTTTGTGCTGGGCCAAATCAGCCCTGTGTGGTGGCTCTTTGGATGGCCAGAGACAGTGCCTGGTGCAAGGGAAGGGGCTTTGCACAGAGGCTGGGGAGGCAGGTCCTGCCTTGGCAGAATTAGAGGGGTTTAAATTGCAACAGGACTGACTGCACGGGGTTGAGGAGAAAGGGGAAGAAATTAGGAAGAAATTAGTCCACAAATCCCCATAGCAGGCTGGCATCAATCCAAGCAGTCCCTGACCCGAGTCCAGCACCCACTGACTGTGAGCTGAGGCTGCTTCACCTGCTGAATGACATGCACCTGGCTTGAAGGTAAATATCCTTGCTCTCTTTTGCTTGGGTTATTGGTAAAGGTCAGGGTCTTGGGGGAGTTGGTGCTGCCTGAGCAGTCTGGAGGTGTGGTTTGACCAGGGTGCAATTGGGACTGTTTGTCCTGACAATGCAAGTGGGCAGATCTGGGATCAGGCTCTGCTGATTTTGCTCAGAGGAACAGGAGGAGAGGAAGCAATTTCTGCAAATTTAGTAAGAAAGTACTTAAATCTAATTGCTGGAAGTGGTTAGGGAAGCTGACAGACTATAATCAGCTTTGTGACTCTTTTCCAGCTCATCAGCAGTGCCAGTGGTCCTCGGCTGTGCTCAGGCAGCTCTGCTGCAGCATGTGAAAAATGAGAGCAACTTTCACCTACCCAAAGAGCAATTCCACCTGTGAATGCAGCACTGCACAGTCCACAGCAAACAGCAGGGGTGTAAAGACCTCTGGATGGGGAGCAGCCAGGAAAGTCTGCTTAGTTGGGGTGCCCAGATTCAAAAATTGATGATAAAACATTTTCGGAAGTTATTTGTACTCATTTGTAGCAAATGGGAAAGTCAGGGCTAAAGTCAGGTTTAAATTGCAGCGACCCTTCCAAGAGATGAGTTTTCCTAATAACAGTGCCGTGGCTTCGTGCTAATTGAGAATAAGGAGTGTCAGGAGAATGTCAGAATGACATATGTGAATGTCAGGAGGAGTGAGAGCTGTTGCAGAAGGAAATTTCTCAGAGTTCTAGAGGCAGAAAGACCTGTTATTTCTAAGAAAGTATTCTTGAAATGTGATGTCTCCCTGAGATTTTAGAGAATTTCATCTGTATCAGAGGCTGAGAGTCTGTGCTGTTTCATTGATGGGATCAGTGGTGGACATGCTTCCTGAAACCACTGTAATAATGTGTATTCTCTGCTTTAATGTTATCTTGTGATAATAAATAATTTTCTTGTAAATTTTGAGAAATTTCCTTTTTGTACCTAGAAAAGTTACTCAAAGAATTACAGAATATTATGTGTTCTTCAGATGTCACCCAGACATGAATGCCTTGGGAGAGGGGGGCTGTATTTCAGCCTAAATGACTGAGTCACCAGGACACAGCTGCTTTACTGACATAGTGTGGGGTGACAACACATGACTTAATGTGACGTAATGCAGCAGAGCATGACACCTAAACCTTTTATCATGTGGGTTTGAATGCACTTGGCAGAAGGCTGGCACAGCTTGAACCCCATTTGCACAGCTGGGGTGTAGCTGTTGATGGGACTGACCCCATGGGGAAAGCAAAGGGCTTCTTCTCTTCACTGGGCAGGGAAGTCAGACATTGTGCTGGTGCTGCTGGAAGGACTTTCCCGCTTGAAAGCAACAGGTTTGAACTGCAATGGATTGTGGATTGTGAATTCCCTCTGGCTCTCTTAAAAAAACTTGTCCTTAATTCCTTTATTACAAATCATCTGCTGTCCTTTTGCTGCTGAGAAACAGAGAGGAAAAGGGCAGCTGTTCATCAGGTGAAGCTAGGAAAAGACATGAGCCTCTCGGGAAGCAGAGGCACCGGTGAGGTGCAGGGAAATGGGGGTTTTTCACTGTCCTTGAATTTTCAGAAATGCACAGCACTGAGTAGGGCAGGGACAGGCCCCTCCTCAAGCATTGCTTTCAATCCCTCTGTCATCTGCAGCCTGACCCTGACCTGTCCTGGCTGGGAGGTGTCTGACACCCTTCAAGCCCCTGCTTCTGTCTTTGCCAGATGGTGGTATGCTGGTTTCCAGGAAATGCCCTGAACAGTCAGGAGCCCCTGAACCCCCTCACAGGGCAACAGAGAATGTTTTCAAACTGAGATAGTGCAGGGTGATGACATATTAGGAAGAAATTCTTCCCTGTGAAAGTGGTGAGGCCCTGGAACAGGGAAGAGACAGAGAAGGTGGAATTCCAGAATGCCTCCTTTGCCTCAGTCTTTACTTCTGAGGCTGGCCCTCAGGAGTCACAGACCTTGGAGTTAAAGAAGGCTGAAGAAAGGAAGACTTCCATTTGGACATAAAGGGTTAGGTTAGAGATCAGCCAGGCAGACTTTACACCCATAAATCCTGGGATGCACCCAAGGGTGCTGACAGAGCTGGCAGAGGTTGTTGGTAAGCCAGTCTCTTTGGAACAGCTGCCCAGGGAGGTCATGGGGTCTCCCTCTTTGGAAACATTCCAAATGCTCTTGGATGTGTTCCTGTCTACCTGCTCTAGATGACCCTGCCTTGGGGGATGTTGGACTGTGCGATCTCCAGAGGTCCGCTTAACAATTCTGTGATCCTGTTTCTTAGGGAAGCTGTGGCTGCCCCATCCCCTGGAAGTGTTCAAGGCCAGGTTGGACAGGGCTTGGAGCAGCCTGGGATAGCAGAAGGTGTCCCTGCCCATGGCAGGGGGTGGAATGAGATGAGCTTTAAGGTCCTTTCCTACCCAAACCACCCTCTGTCTCTAACCCCTGGGGTTGGCTTCTCTGCTGAAGCAGTGGGATGGAGTATTTGGCTGCTGCTGCACATGAATCAGAAGCCTCCACCATCCCAGACATGTGATGCTCTGGTACTCAGTGGTCCCATTAGTACGACCAATAATGATGTTGTCCTGTGGCTGCCAGTGATAATATTCATGTGCTATTTATTTTATCAACATTCAGATCAACTGGAACTATACCAATGCCCATAGTTTTCCCTTTTATCACCCTGGAAAGTCACATGGGGAGTTTGAATTATCTAATGTGATGGGTCCCAGTTTGGTTCAAGACAAAGCAACACAGAGGTCTAAGAGTTGTATGGCCAAAGGTCTGACCCCTGTTCTCTGCAGGACTCTGGTATCCTGCTTGCCCAGCAGGAGCAGGACACAGAGTCCAGCTCCTCCCTGGGCTTCAGCCTGGGCAGGTCGGGTAGGTGCAGGGATGTGGGGGTGCAGAACCCACCCAGAGCAGATCAGCCTCCATGGACTGCTCTGGTGAAATGTCTGATAAGGGCTTTAACTTCATGCAGTCCAACTGAATGGCAGCTATTCCCAGATCCAGGTTAAACACTGGGAAGATCTCCAAGTGCTCATGCGTGGCTCAGACAGAGACTGCTGCGAAGAAAAGGTTTTAGTCCCTTAGTGTCGGAGGAGGCTGACAGCAGGTCTGTGAGCCAGATGAAGGAGTTGACAGAAGGAAGATAAGAAGACAAGAGTGTTGGCATGGAAACTGAGGAAGCAGAGAAAAAAGGAACACCTGCGAGCGTTGCACCTCGTTGGTCCAGGTGCCGCGACTTCCCTCGAGAAGCGTCTTTAGGAAGACAAGCTCTCAGGTGCGCTCCACGATCGTCAGCTCCTCTGAGAAGGGAGCCTCTCGGATGATGCAGAAGCAGGAGATGGAGTCCTCATATGGGGTTCTGCAGAGAGCCTTTATTAGGTTTTCCCACAAAAGGTTGCAGGAACAAATGAACCAGAGAAAGGTGAAGGAGCTGGGTTTATGTAGGGAAGGCAGGGGGTGGAGCAAGGAGAAGGGCAATGGGATACATAGACTCTACGTATGAAAGCAGGGCATGCTGGAAGTCATCCTAAAAACAAATGCTAGCTGGCTAAAGGGGTTTCCCCTCCAGTGACCATTTCAGGTTCTTTGTCTTTAAACTTTGCCCCTCCACCGGAGCATAGACAATTCCTGGGCTGAGGGCTCACTGCCCTCCACATACGAGAAGACAGGACGTTTATCTGTGATTGAGAAGTGCTGTGAATGCTTTCCCAGAGCAGTGATTGAACCGATGAACCCATGGCACTGATTTGTTGTACCCAATGAGGGTAGAGCACATTTGGGGAGGGATGTATAAAAAGGGATACGTGGGCACAATAAAGGGAGTAGCAAAAAGCCTTGGAGTTAGATGGGTTGGTCTTTGTGTGCTGTGTCCGTCCCGAATGCAACATATGGTGACCCTGACATGATGTGTGATTGACCCACAGGGCGAGGTGTGTGTGGGGATGGAGGCCAGTGGAACTTCAGAGCAGTGGGGAAAGCTGCCAGGTTTAGATCCGATTTTGGTACCTGGAGGCGTTGATCCAGGTGAACCACTGGGGACAAAAATGGGAAATAATTTCTCAAGCGAAGAACAGACTGTTTTGTCTACATAGAAGGCTCTGTTGAGAAGAAAAGACATTAAGATTGATGCAAGTGCTGCTTTTTGTGTTGGAGCGTGGAAAGAATTTTGGGAGAGATTGTGGGACGCGAAGATGGCGGAGGGGACGTGGCAGGCCCGGCCACTGAAACGCGCGGAGAAAGCGGGGCGGCGGAATGGGGAGACCCGCACCGGGCCGGGCGAGCGAGGCGGAGCGGAGACCCGCACCGGGCCGGGAGAGGGGGAGCGGAGAGCCCGCACCGGGCCGGGCGAGGGGGAGCGGAGAGCCCGCACCGGGCCGGGCGAGGGGGAGCGGAGAGCCCGCACCGGGCCGGGCGAGGGGGAGCGGAGA
>WAAG01015858.1:0-38016 GCA_013390105.1 Tichodroma muraria | reverse complement strand
CCGCCTCCGCCGGCCAGTGCCGCGCCTCCGGTCTCCACCGGGCCGCCTCGGCAGCCGCAGCTCCCCGGGCCCAGGGTGTTCCCCGGCGGTGGCCGCGGTCTCGTTCCCGCTTCCCGCGGCGGCACGGCCGGGATAGGGCGCTGGGCAGGGTCCGCCCGCAGCCCACCGCGGCCGCTTGCCGGCAGTGCGGGTGCCCGGCGGGGCGAACCCAAAGTGACTGCCGCGGAGTTAAGACACATTAAAAGCTTTTGGCCAAGTGTGGTATTAATTCTCCAGAAGTAATGCAATTAATTGGTGTTCTTAGTGCTGATGGGCTTGCTCCATATTGCGTCTTGCTACGATTTTGTTTCAACCGGTGCAATATGGTGTGTTTCACAATACCTGGAGACAGTTAGCTGAGCCAACAGCTTTAACAAATATGCAACTTCCACAGCAGGACCCCCGCCAGGCTGTGAGAATTGATGCCTTACTGGGTTCTGGACCTTTTACTAATATGGATTTGCAGGCTAGGTGGGACCCTTTGATTTTGGCACAGGCTCAACAAATGAGTGCTTTAATTAATACCATGGAAATGGCAGCACCGAAACAGAGATATGCCACTATGTGACAAGGGATAAAGGAACCTTTTTTACAATTTGTGGAAAAGGTTGCTGCAGCCCTTCAGAAACAAGTGGATGATGAAAATTTGCGGCAAATTTTATGTAAGCAATTGGCTAAAGATAATGCAAATGAGGACTGCCGGAAGATTATTGAAGTTTTGCCTGGGGATGCCTCTTTAGCTGAGATGGTTACTCTTGTGTGAAAGTTGGGACAGTAGAGCATAAAATGTCTGCTTTTGCAGCAGTCCTAGAACCTCCACTGAAATGTTTTAATTATGGACAACAAGGGCATTTAAAGGTGCAGTGCAGGATGGGTAGTCCCGCAGCCGAAACAGAGCATGTAGGTGGCAGTGGCTAAGGCCGTGCATCAGGACATGTTGTATTTGTGAATTTATCAGATCGTAATGAGTCAATTTACAGGAGCATTCTAGATCACTTGTGGGTGGATAAAAGATGGGGGTGGTTGAATGGTTTTTTTGCAGGTTGAGGCATTACTGGATGGTTGAAAGCATTGTTAAGAACTGAACTGTTAATTTTGTGTAGTTGTTACTCTGTTGTTTTCCCCTATCTGCTGGGATTTTTGCGGAGATGGGCCCATGAGAAGTCCTTGGCAAGTTGTATTTGCGCTCAAATGCAGAAAAGGGGGAATTGTGGAGGGGGCTGACAGCAGGTCTGTGAGCCAGATGAGGGAGTTGACAGAAGGAAGATAAGAAGACAAGGGTGTTGGTATGGAAACTGAGGAAGCAGAGAAAAAAGGAACCCCTTCGAGAAGAAGACAGGACTTTTGTCTGTGATTGAGAAGTGCTGTGAATGCTTTCCCAGAGCAGTGATTGAACCGATGAACCCATGGCACTGATTTGTTGTACCCAATGAGGGTAGAGCATGTTTGGGGAGGGATGTATAAAAAGGGATACAGGCACGATAAAGGGAGTAGCAAAAAGCCTTCTTGGAGTTAGATGGGTTGGTCTTTGTGTGCTGTGTCTTTCCTGACTGTGACACCTTATGGGCAGGATTCCATTCAGATGGAATTTGAAGAGTTTTATTCTGATATTTGTAACAGACACAGGCAAATGTGATAATTTCCCTACATGTGAATGAAGCCCCTTGGGACTGGTAGAACTAAAGAATGAGCTTGTGTATAGACAGAAAACTCTGAGAGGTTTCATCTGGATCCTCCTAAGGCCAGAGCAGTTCTTGTTCTGGCAGTAACGAGAGCTGGACGACACGTCGCTTAAAAACTTCCTGCAATTTTGGATACAGAGCAACACCCAGTGTGGTGTGAGTTAAGGAGCTGGGTGAAGTCTGTGGCCGTGGTGAATGTAAACAGGCTGAGCCACAGGGAAGTAGTTTAGAGCTTGTGCATGAGAGATCATGGCTGGGATGCGATGCTGTGGTGGGGGAGAGCTGGTTATTCCCAGGGACCACCGGCTGCAGGGCACGGCATCAGAGTTACTGGCAGGGCAGAAGAAAGAGAAAGCCCTTTGGGAACTGGGTGAGAGTCTGGGTAGGTGTAGCAGAAACATCCATCCCATGGCTAGGCACACAGCACAGTGCCCCCTGGGTGGTGTCCTGCAGTGATTCAGGATGTCCCAGCAGCGGCTGGGATGAGTGGCTGGGGTGGGGCAGCCAGGAGAGAGCTGGCATGGCGTAGCTGGTGTAGTTCCTCTGGTTCCTCCCCAGCCCTGTTGCTGTCCTGTGAGATGTTGTGCTGGATCACGCTGGATGTGGAGCTGCCCTGGGGTGGTTTCCTGGGAGGGAGCCATGTGTGCACTTTGTTACCAGCTGTGGTGAGAGATTTTCAGGCTGGTCTTCCTGTGGGGATGCCAGCAGCCTGATCCCAGGACAGGTCTCAGGTAAGCCAGGAAGACCTGCTGTACTCAGTGGAGTCACTACTCAGGTCCCACAAGGTTTGGGTCCCAGGGATTACCTTATCACTCTTACAACTACCTGACAAGGTGTGGGTCTGCCTCTTCTCCCAGGCAACTGATGACAGGGAAAGAGGACATAGCCTCAAGTTTGCATCAGGGGAGGTTCAGGTTGAACAGCAGGAAGAATTTCTTCATGAAAAGGGTGGTCAGGCATTGGAAGGGGCTGCCCAGCAAAGCGATGGAGTCCCCATCCCTGGAAGTGTCCAAGGAGCACGTGGAAGTGGCATTCAGTGCTGGGTGACAAGGTGGGGAGTGGTCACAGGTTGGACTTTGTGATCCTGGAGGTCTTTTTCAAGCTAAATGATCCTGTGATCCTGTCTCACATCTGTGCCACTGGCCCTCTGCAACCTGCCCCGGGAATGTCGCCCTGCCAAGAGCTGTGGGATACATCCCAGGAGCTGGGAGGCATCTGGCTGGTCTTTACCAGTGGAGATGAGATGCAAATAGCACTGGGGCACTTGGAGCCTCTGCATTACCAGGCACAGCCAGAGAGAGGAGGCTGGAGTGGGTTCCAGTGGGAGGCACATCCTCGGCCCCTGCCCCTGCACGTGCACGTGCAGGGCTGGCTGTGCAAGCAGAGCAGCCCCTGGGGCTCCCACACCTGTATAACCCAGCCAAGGGGTGATGCATGGAGGCCTAACAGGAGAGAAGGCTCCAGTTTGATGGGATTGATGGGATGGGATTGATACATTTTCCTTTTTTCTCCTCCCAACTGTCAGGGCTGAGATGACTTTTCACAAGTCACATGCATATCTCCTTCAAGCTGCAGAGGAACCAATGGGTGCCACCTGCCAGGGGCAGACCCACCTGTCCCTGGGCCTGTTGTTTGGTTGATGTTTAAGAACAGGCTGCTCTGTGTGCTGTGCCCCAGCGTGTCCTACTCTGTCTCCCAGGCATGGCTGTATATTGCCCAAAGGACTGGACAGCAGCTCTGTGCTTGGACAGATGTTGCCCAAGGCTGAATGACTCCCTGGATGACTCTTCTGTGACATTAAGCCAAAATTCAAAGTGTCTGTCCTTGGGGAACGGCAGAAGGGTTAAGCAATGTCCTGCTGCATTGGGGCCTGTCATTGACTTGGACAAGAAAGTGATGGAGAAGAGATGGATTCTCGAGTGTCGTGGTTGTGTAGCAGCTTGTTTCTGCAGTGAGAAGAAGGGCTTGTAATACCAGTGATGGTCTCAGACAACCCCCCTATGTGGTGCCACCAGATGACCAACACGGAGGAATGGCTGGGGTTCCCAGGTGAGCTGTCCTGGGTCAGTGTGCCATGCTCCAGGTGGCAGCCACCTCCCCTTCAAGACACTTGAGTCTTAGGTAACAGTCCCCAGGAGATGCTTCAAGGTGGCTGAAAAGACTCATGCACAAAACCTCATGCCCAGGCTGGAACTTTCCCAAAGCAGTGAATTGTGATTGTCCCCATTTTTAGGAGACGGAGAACCTGAGGCATTGCAGAGGGCCTGGGGGTTGTCCCCTTACATGGTGCTGCAGAATGTGGTGTCAGCCTGGACCGTGCTGCTTGGCAGAGATTCTGAGCCTCATCCACCACGTTAGCTGCACAGTGTGATGGGACTGCTGCATCCCCACCTACACACCCCAGTGGTGGGGTTTGTCCCCTGGCATCTCGGAGGGGCTGGGACCTCGTGTGGTTTGTAAGGTAGCTGAGATGAAAGACCCCAGCTGCAGGGATCTCGTTGCTCTTCTGAGGCCAGCCTTATGCAGCTGCAGCTGGCAGTGAGCAGGCGGTGCAGAGCTGCTGTGTGTTGGTATCAGTGTGCCAGCCTGAGCAAACGCAGGGCAGGAGGAGAAGGAGCTGGGGGTCAGTAGGATTTATCTTGTCTGTCTCCAAGTAGGGCAGAGTGCAGGAGTGAGCGGTCACATTTCTACTGTGCTGGGCGTATTCTCCTTTTTCCCCCAAAGAAATGAAGCCATATTTATAACTCCTGGTACTGTGATGTGCAGGCTTCAGGAGGGCCAGAACCACAGAGGACTAAGCCCTATGAGATCAACTCCCCATATCCTTTCTCTTTCCAAGTTGCCCTAAAAAATGCAGCATCTCTGGGAGGAATGGGAGTCACAGGGCTGCTGTGGGGCCCTCGGGGGTCTTGCTGTGGGAAGCAGGTTGCCAAGCTGGGAACATGTGTGCTCCTGGCAGCACGGGCAGTCTCAGGAGCACAGGCAGCCAGGCTGTTTTGCTGCTGTTTTCCTCAAGCCAGTTGGTGCTTGTGCACGAGATAGGACAGAAGGAGGTTTCCAAGCCCCCTGTGATGGGGGTAGGCATAACCCATGGGAAAAGACTGGAGGAAGCATCTGCAGGAGATTTTGTGATGCCCAGTGCCAGGGTGAAAAAGGCGTGCAGAGGCTAGGGCCTGGCCTGGGTGTCCCGGGAAGCTGGGTAAGGCTGAGTGCTGCTTCTGCCTTCTGAGGGTGGCGTGGAGCTCCTGTGCACTCATCCCACGGGCACGTGCTTGCCATGGCAGCTCACTTCCAGGGAAGGCAGGGAGTGGCTCTGCACGAGGCTGTGTTTGGGAGGGCAGGACAGGGCACATTCGCACAGATCACGCCTGGTTCTGGGAATGGCCAGGTGCCTCCTGTCCAGTCAGACCTGTCCCTTTGGCAAGCTCTGAGGGAGGATCTTCAGGGGAAAATGGTTGATCTTACAAAACATGCCACGGGCTCTTGTTCCTGGGTCACACAACCCATCATTCAGCTGAAGGAAGCAGCCGCCTCCCTCACAGAAAGATAATGGACATCCAGTGCTCAGAGAGGTGTTTGAAGTCCTAATTAAGGCCCAGATCTGCAGGTCCAGCTTCTTGGAAGAGTGCTGGGATTAGTGCAGAAACAAGGATGCTCCCTTCCTGCTCTGCCCTGCCACTGCTGCCCTCCAGGCCTGGAGCCATGCTGCTCCAAAGGGAGTACAAACCCATCCTGGCAGCCTGTATCACCCCCAAAGAAGGGCAGTTCCATACAGCAGAGACTGGGAAGGGAGCAGGGAGCTGCAATGAAGGGATGTGGATGGGACGTGTCATGATATGACTCAGTTCTCACAGGTAATTCCCTGTGCTGTCCCTGCTGCATGCATTCTTGTGAAACTGTGGGCACTGGGAGAAGCACACAGGGTGTGACTCAGAGAAATCAGCTCCATCTGCATATTTTTGCATATGATCAAATCTTTTTGGCAGTCCATTTAGTAGGAGCTCCACTGGAGCAGTATCTTGTGTGACTGAAGGTCCAACTTCCCTGTGGATTACTGGCCCGGAAGGCTCAACTCCCCAACTCTGCTGATGTGAAGGAGACTCTTTGTTCTCCTACCTAAACAGCTTGAGGCTGTTTTTGGGACATGTTGCTGTAACGGGATGAAATCGGTGGGGAACACTTGGATCCTCAACTGGGCTCTCTCCAGGTGCCTGTGAATGGATGGCAGATCATTAAGGTCACAAACTGGCCTGGGTCATTTGGAGTGGTTCTGCCATTGCTAGAGCGTGAGTTCATGTCTGAGCTATGGAAACATGGAGACAATCAGCTGAAAATACACAGTGGAAACCTATAATTAAAGGTTAAAAGTTGCAATTAATGCTGCCTATGTGAGGATCTCAGCTTCTTATAGAATCCAGACACTCTCTGCCACTCCCTGTTTCCATGGGGCAGGCAGAGAGGGCAGCGATGCCTGTGGGAAAGAGAACGGGTGGGCTGAGAAGGGAGAGCACCATGCACATACCCACAGAGCCTAGCAGAGCTGCCCAGACATGTGCAAAGATGTAAACAAAACATAACCCGTTTGTGTATTTGTTCTCACAACATTTCGGATTTTATCTGCTCCTGCTAAACCGTGGGTAGGTGGGAATGGGGGATGTGTGCTGGGCTCTGCTTGGACACAGGTATCAAGAGCAGGTCAGACACCTGTTTCTGAAGAGCAGCTCTGAAATAAGTGCCAGGAGGTGCAGCTGTGGTGAGTAAAATGCATCTGGAGAAGCCAAGTTAGCTCCTTCTTGGGTGCTGTGTGAGTGGCCTGTCCCAGGGATCATTCTGAAGAGCAGCTACAGCAAAGAGCTGTGCTTTGGTAGAAGCTTCTCAATGCATCTGTGTTGCTTTGCAGTTGACCTGTGAAGTGCTGGGAAAGAGGGAAGCTCTGAATGGGTGCTGAGGATTAGGTATGAGTTTAATGCATTCACCTGGAAATCAATATTAACCCAGGCTGTAAAACTGTATTGACAAGTGTAGGTAAATAGAACCATCTCCAGCTGGGAAAAGAGGTCTGCAAGAGGAAGATGACTGGTTAATACTCACAAAGAAGTCAAGGACAGTGCCTTCTCCACCCTCCACAGGACCCAGGGTGGATCCTGGTTACCAGCAGGATCACATGATGAATTTAGCTCTTATAATGTACATGTGAGCAAAGGAACAGAGACTGACTGAAGACACAGACAAGAAGAAGCCTGATCTTAAAGACGAAAAAAAGCTCCAAGTTTTTCTAGGAATGTGCCTGAAGTTACATTGAGACCAGCTGTCCCTGATGAAATTTATGCAGGTTGATTTTTGGAGGCATGTTATCTTCTGCATGGAACTCCCTCCCTGTTTCTTGTCCTCACTGTTGGTGCCCAGCAGCAGTGTGCTCTGTGTGAACCTGGCATGCTGGCACCTTTTCCCTCTCCTCAGGGTGAAAAGGGGCTGGGGAAGGCAGATTTCAGTCTCAAGGTAGTGAATGCCACTTCTTCGACAGGGAAGCTCTTTGCACAGAGGAGTGTGACTCCTGGAGCGAGATAGGATCGATGTTGCTCATGGATTGTCCTCTGCCAGGTGACTCATCCTGCAATCCCCACCTGAGCACTCTCCCACTGGAGCCTTGTGGATTCCCTTCAGCTGGCTTCAGTAGAACTCTGAGCAAAAGACAAGAGCACGAACTTGCTGGTTCAACAGCAACTAAACCTTCCTTGCTACACTGCCAAGAACTCCTTCAGCACCCAGGCTTGGAATGGACTTATTTACCTGCCTGTTGGCCATGTTTCCCAGAAGCTGCTATTTCAGGCCTGCTGTGTATACAAAATTAGCTCTTGAGAACATGTATTCATCTGTGCTTCAAGCAGCCTCACTGGTGTCCATGCAGCTGCTCCAGGGTTGCAGGGCTCTGCCTGCTGGCTACAGCAGCGGCTGGGTTGATGCGTCCCTTGGTGCACAACTGGGATTTTTGTCAAGTTCCTGCTGTTCTGATTAAATGAAGTTTCTCCTGGGATCATTCAGCTGCTCGATCAGAATAGGGGTGATAGCTGCTCTGTCTTGTGAAGGTTTTCTCTCAGTCAGCTACTGAAAGCTTTTCCAAAGATTCTGAGGAGCTGGGTTTACAAACAACCAGTTCAGCTGCTTCAACTCAGTGGTTGTGAGGAGCAGCTCAGCAGTGCTCTCCTACCCTTTCCTCCCAGCACCTTTCCATCTCTGCTTTCAGTATTCCCTGCCCTTCCTGCATTGCTCACCAGACTCCCCCTACTCCCCGTGCTGCAGGCAGGGCAGTCGTGTTCAGTCCTTCAGCACGGCCCAGCTGTGGGACCGCAGGGCTGAGGTATGTGGGGAGGAGCAGTGGGGCTGTGATCAGGGGTGTCACAAGCTTCCAGGAGAAGCAGTGGCTTTTGGGTGCACAGGAATGTGGGCCGTTGAGAAGACACCCACAACAGCCTGAAAAACCTGCCATTTCCTCAGTACCTTGGTCTCCAGAGGTCACCTGAGTGCCATTGCCTTCTCCAAGTGCCTTGTGAGGAGCTCTGGCAGAGCCATGGGTGACTCACAGCAGTGCCTTGTTGTCCTGCCAGCTCTGAGGTGACCTTGCTGTGACTCCTGTGCTGGCACCTCCTCAGGGCTGGCAAGGAGCAGATCCATTCCCTCATTCAAGGAAGGGTCAGCACACCACTGCCTCGAGCTGAATGTGTGAAATGGGGGTAGTCGGCAGCCATCCTGCATCCTTGGATATTGTGCTTGGCTCTGCTGGGTTAATGGTTGGAGTTGATGATCTTAGAGGGCTTTTCCAGCCTGGATGGTTCTGTGATTCACCACCAGGTCCTCCCTGATTCCTGGCTGAATCCAGACCATTGCAGGACGGGTAGGGGCTGTGATTGGGATCAAGCTGCTCCACATGGGGTTGCTTCTGAGCAACACCCTGAGAAGCTGCAGCTGAACAGGTGAGTAAGGAGAGAGCCAGCCAGCAATGCAGGCACAGGGAAAGGAAAAAATTTGAGATCTTGTATCAAGATTTTGCTCTGTTATAAAAGAACATTTACAGATTCGTGTTACTCCCACAACCAGGGTTATTTTTTATCATGAAGGAGCAAGAAGACAAATTAAAACACAACAACCTGCTCCTTTACAAAGCAAGCAAACAAAGAGCCTCACCAGTCCTCAGAAGACAAGTAGAACAAACCATCTGATGTTCATTGAGTGTAGAAACACTGATGGCCCATGGGGCAGATAAGCCATGGCTTTGTCAGCAGAGGCCTGGAGAGAGATGTGGCTACAGAGGTGCAGTTTTGACCCATGTGGGACAAATCTGACCAATCCACCAAAGCAGAGGCTGCCAGGGACATGTCCTAGAGCTGACTCTTCCAGAGAGGCTTCTCCTGGGTGGCAGCCTTGCAAATGTCCCTGGGCTGTGTGTGCTGCTGCCCTGATTTTGGTCACAGGGTTGGAGCAGATGGACTGAAATCTCCATCCTGTGGCAAACCCAGGCTCCCTGTGAGCACTGCTGCACTCTCGGAGTCACTGCTCACTACTCGGGGTCTTTGCAGGTGCACCAGCTTTGCAGGTGTCAGAGCTGTCCAGAGCTTGGAGTGCCCCCAGACAGGCAAGATCAGAGCTCTTGGAGGACCTGCAGCTCCAAGTTCCTCTGCTCATCTGGACCCACCTGCAGCTCCTGCCATTGGAGGGAGCCCAGCAAATACCCCGCAAGCACAAACAGTGTTGAACCCCAGCATTCCCTGGGATTCTGCCTGGCATTTCTGGAGCTGCTGCTGGGCTTCTAGCAGACCTCAAGAAGGAGCTATCTGTGCTGGGGCTCATACCAGGAACTCCAGCTGGGGAACATGGAGACACTCTTCACTTCCCCTTCGGTCCCCAGCCACCCTCAGGGACTGAGAACGTGGGGTACCTACAAGAAGATGCACAGATGTTTCTAAATCCTTCTTTGTCTGCAGTGAGTTGAAGGTCACTGCTTCATGGCTCCATTTCTGACATTCACTTTTCAGTGCATGAGGTTGTCAAAGCCTTCTCCGAAAATGTTCTTCTTGAGGAGGAGACATTTGTAGAAGCTTTTTTGTTCTGTGGCTGTCAATATGGACGCTGCTCCTTCAGATCTCAGCCTGAGATTTAGGCAGGCCTTGAAGGCTGGAGAGCAATGATAACCAGAAGCACTTGGGAAGGATGAGTCAATCAGGGAGACCCAGGGTCCTCACAACAGTGCATTTCAGAAGGACAAGAGACAATGGACATAAATTGAAAACTGGAGTTTCAGCATGGGTATGAGGAAAAACATCTCTGCCATGAGGACAGTCAGGTGGAAGAATAGGTTGCTCAGAGGTTTTGTAGTCTCCACCCTTGGAAATTCTGAAGATGACACTGGGTAAAGGTGTGACAGCCTGATCTGATGTCACAGCTGAGCATTGTTTGAGCTGGAGGTTGGACTGGAAACCTCCAGAGATTCCTTCTGACCTGAATTCCTCTGTAATTCTGTGAGCCTAAGAGCGGAATGGGACCACCTCCCCAGGGGTCTGTGCCAGAAGGATGTGGGGTCTGGGGGTGGATCTCCAAATACAGCTCTTCAGAAGAGCTTCACGATGAGAAAAAAAAGTGACAGGCCAGTATAGAGTCCAGGGGTGTGCATGAGCAGGGCCAATGTGGGTTCCTAAAGCCCTGCTCCCCTCCATGACAGGGCTGAGCAGGCCCAGAGGCTGGAAGCACACATTGATCCATGTTCCCTCTTGACCCTCTGCGTGCTTTTATCTGCTTTTATTTTTATTCCTTTGTGGGATAAGCCCAGATTATATCTGGGGATGCTGGTGTCTTTGCAGGCCTTTGCAAGATATCCATTTCTTATCCGGGTGTCTTTCTGCCTTGAGCGGGAGAACCCAAAGGCACCAGGAAGTCAGAGTGAAATGGATGCTGCAACAATAAGCCCTTCACACTCTGGGAAAGGGCTGCAATTTGAGATTCTGCAAATGATTAATTGCAGTGTTGGAAGCACTCCCTTTCCTTGCATTCAGGAATTCCAGGTGCGTTTGGTGATGCTGTGGGTTCGTCCACTGCCTGTTCCCAGGAAAACACCATATGATTTGTTACGTGGGAGTTTGGGCCAAGATGTTGGACACCAGAATAACCAGGGTTTCTTTTTCCAGGCTGTGAAAAAGGCACCCGTTTAAGAATCAATAAATTTGTATGCAGATTCCCAGCACATGAATAATTCATGGCTATAAGAAAGGGGAAACACTATAGTGGTTTGATTATGCAGTTGGTTTAAATAAGCAAAATTAGTTGTTAATGAGATCCCTATGCATATTTAGGAAAGCTGAATAATTTATTAAGAGCCAAGAAGTGAGGCTGGAGAAGGGAGGAGAAAGCCAAGCAGCTCTTTTGAGATTGATTGTGTTCCTGTGCTTGGGGAATAAGAGGGCACAAATTAACCCCTTTTTGAATAAAACACAACTAATGCACATGCTGTCAGGAAACAGCTCTGCAGAGAGACCAGGTGATGTCCTTGCCCTGACTGCAGAGGCAGACACTTGTACAATAGACTATGAATTAAGAGTAATCATTAGATGGCATCCCAAATGTCGGGCAGTTCAGGGCCCTGCAGCCCAGGAACATCCATTTTATTCCAGTCTGTGATGAATCACCAGTCTGACAAGGAAAAGTACACTTTCCAAGCTCCTAAATCACATATGCTGGGCAGGAGAGGGACTTTGCCAGGCAAGGAGAAAAAAACCAAACAAAACCAAAAACCAGAAAAGGATCCTACCTAACTTTTCCTCAGAATTTCCTGCTAACAAGGGCAAATTATTTCCCTTTGTGAAGCTCTTCCATATTAATCCATGTAATGTCCATGATCCTTTGTCTCCCATGCCCAGGTGTGCTGGGGTAACATTGGTTCTTGCATTCCCCTGTGGTGGGAGCTGCAAGCCAACTGCATCCTGCTGCTCCTTGGCGTGCAGGCAGAGCAGAGAGGCTGGGCTGTCATTTTGGGAGGGTCACTTGAAGTAAAAATTTTGCCCATGTAAACCCATGCAAGTGTCCCCTGTGTGGGCCACTGGTGCTTTTCTATGTTGGAGCAACAGCTGTGCTCTCACCTAGTGACATCTGCAGATGTGGGATATGTGTGGGCCTTGGGGGTGTCTCAGCATTCGTGTCAAGTAGATTTGTAGAATTATGGAATTGTTTGGGTTGGAAAAGACCTTTAAGATCGTCAAGTCCAACTGTTCCCCTGGCACTGACAAGGCCACCACTAAACCATGTCCCCAAATGCCACATCTACACAGCTCTTAAAACCCTCCAGGGATGGTGACAAGTTGGGCTGAAAGGGTCTGGAAAGCAGAAGGGAGTTGGCTGAAAGTCTCCTGTGCTGAGACATGTGACACTGGAGAAGCTCACAAACCCTCCTCACATACTGGAGTGTGCCTCTGCTGTTCCTTCAGCCAGGATGGTGCAGAGTTTAACCCACAGTGACACCAGCTCCCACACCCCTCCGTCTGCCAGTCACTCCCTCCTGCAGCACAGAGCATTCCTTACCCTGAAGAGCTGGAGGAGTCTGAAACGGTGTGAATGGCTGGAGGGAGCACTCGTGTTTCACCTCTTTGGCTGTCAGTGACCCTGGTTACACTCTGGGACATCTGCCCTGAGCTCACCTCCAGGCTTGTCTCCTGCCCCGGGTGCTCACAGCCAAGGTTTGTAGACTGGTGCTTTTGGTGCAAAGATACCCCTGTGGTGGAAACAGGAGGATAATCTCTCCCAAACCACCAAAGCACTCCCTTGCTGGGCTCCTGGTCACTGCTACGTGTCCATGTCTCCTCAGGTCCCCACGTCATTCATAGCTAGTGTCTGCCCAGTTCACTGCACTGATGCCTGGGACACACACGGAACCCCACAGGAGGAATTGTCCCAGTCTCTGGCACAGATCCATGGGAATCTGTCTGTGTTGTGCCTTTGCACAGTTCTGCATGTTCCAGGCAGAGTGCACCTTGGGAGAGAAATGGGCTCAGAAACTTGGGGAGAGGCCAGATAAATGACCTCCTAAGAGGTGACCAGGAATTTCAGGCAACACAGAGGCTGGAGGAGATGTGGCTTCTCCATAATGTCGTGGGCTCTGTGTGGCTGCTCCCAGTTCCTGTGCTGTGGCTGAGCTGGGAGGAAGTTTGATCTTAATCTGTGTCATGGTCTAGTTGCTCTCTGAGTGTTTTATACCCCTGAAGAGTGTGCACATATTTGACCCCAGGAATTTGTCTTGTTTGTGGGCAATAAAGCTGCTGGAAGAGTTTCACAGTTCCTGGGAAGTGGGGTTTTCAGTCAAGAAACAGGAATAGCCCATGAGCTTCCAGAGGGATCAGTGGGGTGCTCAGGAGCACGGTGGGGTCACCATGGGGTGCTGGTCATGATGGGCATCCCACGTGGCCTCTGCTTTTGGCGAGAGAGTCCTTGCCACGTGCCAGGCAGAGAGGAAGGACGGAAGCGAGCGGCGGGTGCCAGGTCACGGCTCAGGCTGCGCAGCGGCTGCTCCTCGGTGGGTATGGCAGAGCCATGGACCTTGCCCTGGGAGCAGGCGTGGGGAGCTCCCCTGGGCTGCTGGCTCCTGTGGGAGTTTGTTTTGTGACCTTTGATCTCGGCAAGGTGTCTCTCTCCTGTGCAGGGTTTGTTGACTTGAGCGTCAGTTGTCACCTGCACAGGAGCTGCTCTCCATGTGCCCGCAGCTGTGCCAAAGGCTGTTCCTCAGCTCTGGAGCTGACAGCCACCCTGGGCCAGGGCAGATGCCCATGGTGGAGCTCAGGGTGGTCAAAGCAGGAGGGGGACTGGTGCTGGACCTGCTCCTCTCCTGGAAGATCATGTGCAGCTTCATCTTCCCTGTGGTCCCCGCGGCCCCAGAGCTGGCGCCTGGATGTGCTGTGGGAGGTTACAGGTGCCCTTGGCCCTGGGAAGGCTCGTGGGACAGAGGGCAGTCAGTTTGCACTTGTGATAGGAAAGGAAACTGTTTTCTCAGGGAGGTGGCATTGGACTGAGGGCTAAATTGATTTCCATAAATATTTGAGCAAGGCTGAATTATTTATGACCCTCTGGTGACACAATAGAAGGAACTGATGGAATCGTCTGTGAATTTTCCAGATGATTTAGTTTAAAAATGCTGCTCGTTATTGTTTATGTGGGTCAGATCCCCTTTTGCTGCTGGCCAGGCCTTGCACATGAGTTACATAAACACAGAGTCAATATACAAATCTCTCCCTTTATCCATCTTAATCTGCCAGTCAGTAAATGAGCAGCAGCCTTGGTGTTTGATTCCCCAGGAGGACTGTAATCAGAAACCTTTGTCATTCAAATGGTACAGAGGAAAAGGAGGAAAGAATGAAAGAAGAAACAAAGATAAAGTAAGAAAGAAGAAAAAGAAGGAAGGAAAGAAGGGAAGAAAATAAGAATGAAATTAGGAAATAAAAGAAAAAGAAAAAGAAAAAGAAAAAGAAAAAAGGAAAGGAAANAAGAAAAGAAAAGAAAAGAAAAGAAAAGAAAAGAAAAGAAAAGAAAAGAAAAGAAAAGAAAAGAAAAGAAAAGAAAAGAAAAGAAAAGAAAAGAAAAGAAAAGAAAAGAAAAGAAAAGAAAAGAAAAGAAAAGAAAAGAAAAGAAAAGAAAAGAAAAGAAAAGAAAAGAAAAGAAAAGAAAAGAAAAGAAAAGAAAAGAAAAGAAAAGAAAAGAAAAGAAAAGAAAAGAAAAGAAAAGAAAAGAAAAGAAAAGAAAAGAAAAGAAAAGAAAAGAAAAGAAAAGAAAAGAAAAGAAAAGAAAAGAAAAAAGAGAAAAGAAAAGAGAAAAGAGAAAAGTGCAGGTCTAGAAAATGGTGGAAATTGTCCTGGGTCTGCTGAATCACAGGGTGATTTTGGATCTGGACCTAGGTGAGGTTCACCAAGGTCTTCAAGTACCTGTGGATTGAGTAGGGGTGTTCCTTGCTGAACAGCACTGGAAGTAGGTGTGAGGTGTCTCTTTGGATCTGTGTACAGGGAGGTGGAGCTGAAGTGTATTAATGAAATGGCTTTGAACCCTTAACTGACAATTGAAGTGGACTTCATTTACCTAAGATCAGTTCATATTCACTTTTCTGTTCACTTAAACTGATGAGAAGCACTTGTGAGAGTCTTAAGTGGTTTCTTCTTCACAAGAAGAATAATATTAACTTGAGTGGGAGGCATGTGTGAGAGACATTTCAAGCCTTGGCTTTCCCATAGCAATGCAAAGCAAACCCTATGAATAATCCAACTTTACTTACACCCAAGAAAATCCAGTTCTAGGGTTCACCCAAACTTGCCTTAGGTGGGAACCTATGGAAAGGCCCATATTTTTTGGCTGGTCTGCAAAGATCAGAAGTTCAGGGAGCTGAAAGAATTACAGTAAGGTTAACTTTAGGAGGAGTCTCTGGAGGTTTCTGGTCCTACCTCCTGCTCTGTGCATAACTGGCTTAAAATCTGCAATGGGTTTCTCAAACCCAGTCCATTAAAATTATGAATTTCTCCAAAGATGAAGAGTCCACACCATCCCTGTGTGTGTATCCCAGTGTCAACCATTCATATTAGGAGGGATGGGTACCTGCCAGAGGACATGTCCTACATTTAGTCTCCAAAACTGGAGACATTCCCTCCTTCTTCAGCACCACTCACAGATCCTGACCTGCTCTATCTAAATGGTGAGTCCCCTGGACACGTCCGTGTGAAGCAGAGCAGGAGCCCGGAGCAGCCAAGCCTGGCCTCCTGTGCTTGCTCGCTCTCAGCCGTGTTCCCTGGCCCTTTGACCCCACGTGCAGCATGTGTGCACTCAGGCAAGGCAGCCTCTGCATTCCTCCAGCCTCTTGGTCCTGCCGTTTTTGCTGGCATGGGAGAGGCACAGCGCCTGCTGCCTTCAGCTTTTGGTCAGAGGGTGGCTGCAGATGGGGATTTAGCAGTGGGGTTTCTCAGGCAGGCAGGGATCTGTTCAGCCACACTTTGTTCTTTCAGAGGTTTTAATGGTCTCTCACTGCAGAGACGGGGTCATTCCCTGGTCCAAGACCTGTTCTTCATCCCGGCAGCCATGTGCAGACTTCAGGCAGGATCCTGGGGATGTGGGACTGGCCCAGTTGTGTGTGCTGTGTAAGCAGAGGCAGAAGGGCTGTTGTCATCCAGTGTCCTTGAATGGCCACATCCTGCCTGGCTACTCATTAGCCAGGTTAAACACAGCAGGGCCAGGATGCTTCAGAGCGTTTCTCTGCACCCAGGACTGGATGGTGGCTCCTGTGGGGCTGAGCTGGAGGCAGCCCCACACTTCCCAGCCCCACCCCTGCCAGCCCCACCTGCAGTGGTGCCTGTTTCCATCTCTCCTGTGGCGCACAGGCTGAGGCAATCCCACACCACCATTTCACAACACAATCACAGCTTCTTCCTCTCCTACAACAGTAAACTCTGCAGGGCCTTTTGCATCCTGTGACTGTTGTTGTCTTGGCTCAAAGCTGTTCAGATACTGATGCTCTCTCTGTCCTCCAGAGAGCCCTGAGCCCTGGTCCCCTTTGTGCACCACCCTCCTGAAAAACTGCAAAACCCAGGGGAGGGGAGCAGGATGGGGATAGGAGTCACCAAAGGTGTCACCTGTGGGGTGACTACGGGGTCGGGGGTGGCTGTGGAGGTCAAACAGGACATCTCTGGGGTGGAATGGTGTGGGAACAAGTGAAACAATGCAAACCTGTGCCCAGGAGCTGGGGGAGTGATGCTGGGGGTCTGCTTGGCGCATCTTGTGCACCAGGGTTGCCCAGGCTTCACAGCCCAAGTTCAGGGTGTGCTCTGGGGGATCTCATTGCAGCAGCTCCTCATGGGGTTTCTCCTGACAGCAGCACTGACCTGCTGCAGGCAGCGAGGGGTAGAGCTGCTGCCCTGGCACTGCGTCCCATGGCCTGGCATTGCCCTGGGGTGATCTTGCTGTTTCTTTTCCCACCTTTAACACAGCCACGTGTCCAGCCCTTCTCATCCCTGTGCTAATGCCGAGGATCAAGGCTGTCTGCAGGCAGCAGGGAGGACACACTGTGAAATGGGGTGTCATTTCTCTGGTGGCTTCACCCGGCAGGACTACGGTGTTGGCAGCCACTGCCCGGGTGTTGAGTCCTGCTCATGGAAGCGGGACACAAGGATCCATGAGTCAATCCATGAGTGCAACTCCTTCTCATCCCCAGCTTCACCATCCAGACCACTGCCCACCACCCAGTTCATGGCAGGACCTGACCAGCTTGTCCATCTCAGAGCTGAGCTGCTCATATCCTGAGCCTGCCTGCTGGGAACAGAGCTGCAGAATTAGCCTGCACACAGAACTGGGGGGATGATGTGAGGTGGCTTCCCCTGCCTGCCAAGGGCCAGAAGGATGATGTTACAAGGTTCCACAACACCCTTCAACACTTCCCCAGAACCACCTGTCAGTGGCATGGTTAGGGGCCCTGTCAGGTCCTGGTGACAAACCCTTCAGAGCCCTGTCCTGCCCTTTCCCCACAGCCCACCTGGAGCTGGGGAGCAGCAGGTCCTGGCTCTGCAGCTGCCCAGTGTGGGGACGGGAGGTTCCTGCAGAAGGAGGTGTGTGCTGCCCTGCAGTGCTGGCTCCTGATGCTCCTTGATGCCCCAGTGAAGGGCAGGATGAGCACCCAGCTGCTGTGCCAGCCCTGCCGTTCTGGCTAGCACGAGGGTGGCTGCCACAGGCAGGTGTGTGGCTTGTGCCCAGCCTGCCCAGGGCTGCTCAGCTGGTGCCATTGCAGGACCCGTGGGGTGCTGAGCTTCCCGTGGGCTGTGCTGCTCTGCAAAGCCACAAATGCCTGGGATGAAGGGCAAGAAGGCTACACCTCCCAACACCCACCTAATTCCTGCTCTCCTGAAACCATCACTATTGGGAGTACAGGGAAATCAGGAACATTTGGGGCTTTTCTACCCACTGTACAGGGATTTCCCCGCTGTCTCCCCTGAGACTGAATGGGTGCATTATCTCTTTCTGGGATGTGGCTGTGTCATCCAGAGACATCTGTGCTCCCGGGAAATGAGAGCTGCAGCTTCCCTCTTTGTGGCAGCGTGGGCAGGGTTAGCCTGCGGCCGGTCACGGGCAGCAGGGCAGTCCTGTACAGCCCTTCTGTTCTCTGCCCTCCCGGCCCAGGAGGGTCCCAGGGTCAGCCAGGCTCTTTTCCTACAGGCAATTAAGCAGTTGCGTGGTGTGGGGGTGGTGGGGTGCCTGCTGTTCATCCCCTTTGTTCTCTGGGAGCTGCTTTGGAGAGGAGAACAGGTGGATGCAAGGGGATCTCAGCCTGGTGAGAAGTCACAAGGCACAGACAGCCCCACTCCAAAGTCCAGCACTGCCTCCTCCACCACCGCCCTGGGCACGTCCTCCTGCGGGAAGGGCACCAAGGATCAGCCTGGCTCATTTTCTGCTCCCTCCTCAGGAGCCCTTCCTGTGTTCAGGAGTGCGTGGGGACTGGAGGACGGGGCTGGGGACCACGGGCTGCCGAGCCTTTGGCTCTGGCTGGCAATGGACGTCTGTCAATGTCACATGAGCCGTCAGGAGACAGATGGCATTTTACTGCCTAGCTGGAAATCGCCCCTTGCCTTTCTTTCCTCCCTACCTTTTTTTTTTTTTTGTCCTTTTTCCTTCTTTTTTTTAATGCTGTTTTTGTGCTTAAAAGAAACTGAGACGGGGCCTGAGAGTGAGGAGAAAGGCTGCTTGCCTTTTGAACTGCTGTCTGATGCTGGCAGAGATCGTCTCAGCGTGGCTTGGGCTTCTGCTGCCTGGCCAGTGCCACAGCCCCCCCAGGGCTGAGCCACGAGTGGGGCTGCTGGGGCTGAGGAAGAGGCTGCAAGGGAGAGGCAGGGTAGGAGTGCATTTCCAGCTTCCCCAAACAAAACCCCACATGTTGGCAATAGCCCGGTTGGCTCCTGATTCTCTGGGGGAGCTCCAAGGGATGGGATGAGCTCCAGGGGATCTTTCAGAGCAGTTGCAGCTATCACCATCCAGCCCGCACTGCAACACTTAAGTACTGACAATTAAATGTACTTATGAAAAAAAATTGTGTAATAAATTACGTTTACTGTATTGTGTTTTCTTTTGAAATTAATATCCACTTAATAACTAAGCTTTTTGGTGGTACTGAAAATAAACTTGCCTTTTCAGTTTGAATTTGATATTTCCTGTTCCCCTCAGGATTTGATTTAACTGTTTCAGCCTCTGCATCAGGGCAGGCCCAGGGTTATGGAGATAACACTGAGGGGTAAAATTATATTCTGTGAGCAACAACACGTGGCTGCTGAGCCCTGCTGAAAGTCCCATGGAGAATAACATCCCTTTCCCCTTGTCAGTGCAAGGTAGTGTAATAAGAGAAAATCTCCATGCCTGATCTGTGCCCTCCTACCTTTGCTGGCCAGGAAGAAGTGCCTGCTGTGCAGGGTCTGGATTACTGAAGGCTGTGGCACAGAGCAAGACCTGGAAGTGAAAACCCCACTCAGCATCTGGGCTGCTAGCCTTTGCGACACTGCTTCTGCCCTGGGAATCACTTCTGACTTCTGGCAGGGGAATATCCCAAAGGTATTTGGGATTCCCTGGAGTTTTCGTAATGTTTTCTGCTCAGTTGAAGCGACAGCGAAAAGATTTTGGGGTGAAGTCAGTCAAGTTTCTTCAGCCCCACCCAGCTGTCTTCTCTCCTGGAGTTGTCTCCTCTTTTTTTGGCACGGATGTGCTGTGAAATCAGCCTGTGCCTCAGAGCATCCCTTCTGCCACTGTCAGGGACCAGCACCCTCAGGCTCCACAGGTGTCTGTGCACAGATCCCCTCGCCTGCACAGCCCAGACCTCAGCAGCGCCTCTGCTACCGTTCCTGGCCCCCAGGCTGAGTCTGGGAGCTGCGGGCTCAGACCAGGGGGGCAGGTGCCTTCCTCGGTGTGCAAGCACAGCCCTGCAGCAAGGACAGCCCTGCAGCCAGCACAGCCCTGCAGCCAGGACAGCCCTGCAGCCAGCACAGCCCTGCAGCCAGGACAGCCCTGCAGCCAGCACAGCCCTGCAGCCAGCACAGCCCTGCAGGCAGCACAGCCCTGCAGCCAGCACAGCCCTGCAGCCAGCACAGCCCTGCAGCCAGGACAGCCCTGCGGCCAGCACAGCCCTGCAGCAAGGACAGCCCTGCGGCCAGCACAGCCCTGCAGCCAGCACAGCCCTGCTTCACCTGCAGCTGAGCAGAGCCCAGAAGGGAGGAGGCAGCAGGGATGCAGCAGGATACATTCCTCACTGTCCTCACTGTCGTGGAGGGGCTGGCACCTGCATGGGGACTGCCCAACTCTGGCTCAGGTGGACTCAAGCTGCACCCTCTGGGATGGTGCTTTTCTTGCAGCATTCCCTGTGCTGCCTGGACAAGAGGTTAATGGACAGCAGCTGGACACAGGTTCCTCTTGCCCCTATTCTCTTCCCTCCTGTTCCCTTTATCTGGGTGGGAGAGGGATCTCTGAGCAGCTGGACCTTGTGCTCTCACCCCATAGGGCCCATTAGTTGTAAGCAACTGATGGGGATGGTGTGCTGATTTCCTTCTCTCACTGGAAGGAAACTGGATCTGTTCCAAAGGCCTTGACTGGGGACTTAGGATGATCAGCTGCCAGCTCAAGGCAAAGATCACTTCCTCTTATTCTCCACCATCTTGGGTACTCAGGGGCTCTCAGTGATCTGCCCTGCCTGTTTTACCCAAATCACTGCGAGAAGGACCCTGCTCTCCTGCTGCTTTCCTGCCTAATCCCTCTCTCACGTTCTTCTCCACACCTTCACACCTGCTCTGACACGTAGAAGTTACTTCTCTTCACCTTCAAGTCCTTCCATGGACCGAGTCCCTTGCACCTGCCCACCAGACACCACTCCCAGTTGCAGTGTTGTCTGGTTTCCCTCACTTGCCTCTCATGTTTTGGGCTTTGTTCTGTGCTGTTCCCTGTGGTGGGAAGTAAACACCAGGACAGCAAGCCTGTCACCTCTGCTAAACCTTCTGCTGCTTTGTCCTGCTGCCAGGGACAACCTTGCACGTGCCTGAGGTTGAGCACTGTGCCCTGGTTTCCACAGGCTCCTCGCCTGTCCAGAGACACGTGTCCTTCATCCAGGAGCCAGTCCACAGGCTCTCCAGAGTGTCCTTAGTGACCACACAGCTCCTGTCTCAGCACAGCTCTGCCCTGCTTCCCAAAGACATCTCCAGCCTCACGAGGTACTGTCCCCATCAGCAGTGCAGTCTGTGACAGGGTGCCACAGCCCAGGAGTGAAGGGGGAGCTGCTCCAGAAACTCTTCCCTTCATCATCATCGTCTTTGGGGAGGTTTGTCAGATGATTTCTCTTCTGCCGTTTGCCACTTTATCTCTGGACCCTTGCTGAGTGCACATTTTCAGAGCCCTCCAAATATTTTGCTAGACAGATCCATGGGTGAGACCCCCTGTCACTGGCAATACTTCTGCTCAAGTGGGAGGCTGGGTGAGGGACCTCTGGAGTGCCTGCATGGACCAAACCTGGACCTTGGTCTTGGGGGAGGTGGAGGCTGCTGGGTGCATGGAATGCGTGCAGAGAGGCACCAGGCTGTGGAACACAGCTCTGCTGCTTCAGTCCTCTCTCTCTGTCGGTTTGTCCTGAATATTCAACTGGTGTGTGCTGCTGCCTGGCTCGAGACAGTTAGATTTTCCCTATCTGCCAATATTACACAGTGTCTTCACTTTTGGAGAGACCCAGGACAGTGAGAAAAACCATCGTGTGCAGGATTTAACATATGAACAAACTGAGAAATGCTGGAGCCTCCCACTCTGTCCCCGCTGACAGTCTCTGAGCCTTGCTGAGGTCTTCCTGAAGCACCCAGGGCCCATCCCAGAGTCGCTGGGCTGCCTCTGAACACTTCACCTACAGCCCCCAGTCACTCAGGGGGTTGGTCCCACTGTTATCCAAAAAAGTTAGAGTACTGTGGCTGCAGCCCAGGCTAACACAGGCCAGGGGCCAGGCAGTATTTCATCCTGACTGAGTATTTGGGGTTTTTCTCCCCATTTATGGCTCATCAGTCTTCTCTCAGTCACCACAAGCAGAATCTGTCCTGTATCCCCATGAAAGATTTCCTGCTTCCACACCTCCTGCTACCCCAGTGTGGCTGTTCTCCCTGCAGCTCTGCAGCTGTGAGTGAGTGAGGAACCAGTGCAGGGCTTTGTCGTGACCTCTGGGGAGCTGTGACACCAAGAACTCATGCAGAGCCCTACATCCTCCTGGAACACACTCCTGGTTTGACTTTTTTTCAGGAAACAGGTAACAAATGAAGTGAAAAACTGAGACTTGGGTTGGAAAACAGCAAAATGGTTACCCCCACATTTAGTATCATGGTGCACAAAGAGGCTTCTGCACATAGTCCTTGAGAACATTTCTGTGGTGCCAACCTAGACACCTCTGTCAGAAATTCACCTAAAACCTCTTTTCCATGATCATCCAATCTTTTAATCCTCTCAAGAAACACCATGCTAATCTGACAAAATCCGTTTCTGTATAACCGTGTAATTGGTCCTAATTACATTGTTCTATTTTAATTTGTTGCTACCAGAGTGGTGTACCTATTGCTCCTTCACTTGGCATCAAAGCCAGACCGATGAGCAAGTGTGCCTTGAGCCACTATTCCTCTCCTTGTGCCACTTGTGGCCCCCTGTTTCCTTCACCTGCAATTCAGGAACTTCCCAGGGCTGTGGGAGTCAGGGAACAGCAGCCAGCTGCAGAGCTACTTATCCAGCTTCTCACATGTTCCACAGAAAAGAGAGTGGAATGAAAATATTTGGACTCTGATGGGAGCTCAAACAAGGCAGGGGACACCATCTTTTTTACCTGTCAGCCTGGGGTCTTAGAAACAACCTGTGCTGTCTGCTTCCCTTGCATCATTGTGGCAGTAAAAATGCTGCAGGCCACATCAATGCCACCCATTTCCTTTTAAACAGCATCCTTGTCCTCTGAGCACGCCCTTGGTGACAAGAATCCAACCTGGTAACCACACGGGCCTGACCGCACCTGGAGCATGGTGAGGATATTGCTGATTTACAGGGAGGAGGGAGCTTTCCCAGGTCCATTCCCTGGATGGGTGAGCCCTGCAGAGCCACATCATGGAGCATGGCTGGCATCCGAGGACAGGAGGGGTGAAGATCTGTGGCACAGGAACAGCCAGGTTTGCCCTCTCCCTGATTTGTAATTTGACATACTTGGTTTGGTGTTCATGAGCAGATGCCAGCACACAAACCATGTAAATGCAACTTCAATTATAACCTTGGCTATGCTCTGCTGAATCACCGTCCTGTAGAGCTGAAGTTTTATTTCCCGGGCCTCAGTCCAGGTATTATCTTTTTTTATAATGGGAAATCGGAGGGAATTCTCATCAGTCGTGATTAAGCTAAGCAAAAATATGAGCAGGAGTGAGGAGAAAGGGGAGCAGAGCAGGTTGGCAATGGCAGGCCCACAGGGAGTTACACACCTGGTGTCCTGCAGTGCTGGGACTTCCACCCTGCCATGGCAAAAGACCTGGCAGGGAGTGGGCTTGTCTTCTGGGCATCATGGTCTTTGCAAGGCCTGAGCTGGATGGGACACAACCCACCTCCAGCACCCAGGCTGGGAGATGTGCTGAGAGCTGGAGGGAGGGAGGAGACTGTGTTTATCAGGTGGTGAATAATCCCCCAGTGGAGCTTGCAAAGCAGCTCTTCCCTGTGAAGTCGCCTGGTGCACCCCATTTTGGAGGATTAACTCTGCTTAGGGTACTTCTGTGGGGCTGAGCACTGCAGGGATCCCTGTCTGAGTGAAAACTCAGCCCCGTGTCTGCTGTCTGCAGGTCAGGACAGCTCTGGGATCGTGTGACCCACACTGCTCTGGCTCCTGAGGGGGTGTGTAGTGGGGGACAGAGCCTGTTAGAAAAGACAGGGCATCAACCAATGTGAGCAGGAGCTGCACTGACAGCAGTGGCTGATGGACACAGGCTCTGCTCAGGGTTTATTTCCTGTGTTGCCATGACACAAACATTTTCTGCCTGTTTTTGTCACTGGCAATTATCATAATTGCTTGTTGCAAAGCCCACATTCTGAGGCAGAGCTGCTGAGCTGACCCAAACCTCAGCTGCTCTTTGCTTGGGTTTGCAGCTCCCAGCCTGGTGGGATGAAGCCCTGGACTTGGGGAACACCAGAAAGCTCCTCCAGAAAGCTTTGGAGGGAGTGAGGGGGATGTTAACTTACAATCACAGAGCTTGTTTTAGCCCTAAAGCTGGCCTGGCAGCAGCAGGACCCAGGCTGCCACAGCCTCATGCCATGTGCCTGATCCTTCCATCAGCCCCATTCCAGACTCACCCCTGGGGTCTCCTTCTCACACCCAGGGCTGCTCCTGCTTTGTCCCACTGGTGGGGCAGGTGGATGTTGCAAAACTGGCTGGAATAACGTTGGAGGAACTGGAGGAGGGGAAGACTGGTCCAGCTCACCCAGCTAGGGGTGCAGGGGGAAGCTGCACGGGGCTGGCATGAGCAGTGCCCACGGTCCCCACGGGCACTGCAGCCCCGGGGATGTGGCACTGGCTGCCCTCCCTTGGCCCTGCCTGCAGCTGCACCAGCCCCTCCTGTCACACGGGAGCCAGGTCCAGTGGACGTCCCATGGCTCTTCCTGTCTCTCACTGCAAACTTCCTTCCAGTTTATTGGTAAATTATCAAAGCGGAGTGGAACAATCAATGGAAAGAATAGCTGTGTGCCCTTGGCCTGATTTTGTAGAGCGAGACTAATACACTGAGTGCACGGCTTGGCTGGCAGCAAAAGTAAGGCCATGTGCTGCCTGGATTTCTGTACAAGAGAAGCAGCTGGAAACACTGCCCAGGGCTTTCCACGTGGATCCTGACCTTCTTGTCAAGCTTGCTCAGTGCTCTGGCTTGTGATGCTGGGAAAGCCATGCTGTGTTGGCCCCTTGTCCCTGCCAAAGCCTGCCCAGTTTTTCTCAGCAGCCCCTTGAGACAGTTGATGTGTGTGACTGGGATGTGTGACAGCAGAGGACAGCAGAGGGAGAAGATTTTTCCAGGTGAGGTCTGGTGGTGTTGCTCTCCACCAGCAGAGCACAGCTGGTGTTGTGGAGTTGACCCTGTGAGAGTCAGGTGACATTGGTGTGAGACACCTGGGATGCCCCAAAATGTCCCATGAGTGCACAGACATTGGTCTCACATTTCCCTCTTCAGGGCTCTGCCCTAGCCATTGTGTGAGGTGGTGACATGTCAAATCCAGATGTCACTCCATTTGTCTGTCCTCAGGTCTCTGCCAACCCTCCCCGTACCCACCTCACCCACAGACAAACATGCAATTCCCCACGGAGTTTTGTTTGCTGTGTCTCATAATTGCAGCATTTCTGCAGCAGCTTCAGCTTCCTCTGGGCCCTCCAAAAGAGAGAGAGTCCCATGCACATCAGTACCCCCCTGCTGATCCTGGCTTGTCCCCATTGGCACTTTACTGGGCACAAGATGGAGCACATGGGAAGGCCAAGGCAAGTCACATATCTGGTACCCTTTGATCAGGGCTGTAATGAAGTTGCTCCTAATCTATGGCTGGGAAAGAACAACCCATGAGGTTGTAGTGCTATAACACCTAGTTTGTTGCAAAACCACTGCAGAGAAAAGCTAGGAAGTCCATCTGGTTGGGGGGGTGTTGGGGAACCACCTCTTGGGCACACCAGCCTCCAGCACGGGTTAAGAGATGTCCATGGATGCTTTCAAAGCTCTCATTGAACGTGAGTTTCTTGCAGATCTATTCCCGGCAGAGGAAACGGTTGTTTCCTGAGTGAGGGCTCTTGCACGCCTCGAGCAGGCAGAGCTGCTGGATGTGCCACCAAGCACTGTCCACCAGCCCAGGAGGGGAAGCAGAGTCTCACCACAGCAGGAACGAAGGAAGGTCCCAGTTATGGTGGGATGAGGGTGGGGTGTGGGATATTGCCCCTTCTCTTGTCCCTTGGACTGTTCCCTACAGCATGTGCCGAGGCTGGGGACATCTTGTGATGGTCTTCAGTGTCTCCTGATTTTTCATACACTCCTTCCCTGCTCTGTAGGCTGTTTCCATGGAGAGATCCCAGGTTGTAAGTGCAGCCCCTGCCTTCACAGCAACACTCCGGGGCCCGGAGATGAGGCATTGTTGGGAGGCTGAGCCGTCTGCCTCGTGTAGCTCCATTTATCCATCTGTGGAGCCTGTCCCTTCCTTGACTCGTCGAGATACCGGAGCAGGGCTTTTCTTCTGTCATTGAAATAGCTTTGGCCCCTGCTTGCCCCCTCCCCTCAGCCCTCCTCAGCTCGGCATTACCATAGCCCTTTGTGGAGAGCCACACTTCTGTTTGTCTGGGCGAGCAGCTGAGGCACGGGAAATGTGCCGGAGCCATTCAGGGGCTTAGTCTGGGAGGCATTGTACCTCTGAAAGGGATGCTTGGGGCATTTACATAAAAATGTGCTTGATACAGATAATATGAGTGGTTGTGGGGGTGTGCGTGGGGGACAGAGCCGGGAGGAGCCTCCCGGTCCCTCCTTGCCGGCCTCATTAATCAGCGGCAGGGAAGGTGTGCGGGGCGATAGCGGGGCTGTGCCCCTCCTCGCTGGGGTTGTGCAAATCCTTTCCTCACCTGCGACGGAGAGAGCTGACCGGGGTGGTGGTGGGTTTGTCTTCAGAGGAGATGTTCAGGTCTGTCCCAGTCCTCTGCTCTAGTCCTGTCTCTGCATCTCCGAGCGGGGGATAATCCCCACTGTGATATCTGCGTCCTTTCCAGGGTGCTGTGTCTGGTGGGTGACAGCTCTGGGACCCAAGAAGTGCCCCAAAACCCTTCCTCCTTGTCCTCCAACCCCGTGGCATGCTGAGCTCTCCCTGCCTCCTGCCTCACCACGTGGCACCTGAGCAAGCTGGCTTTGCCCTCTTCTCGGCCTTTCCTGAGGGACTTGCCGTGGACCACATTTCATCTTCAACACCTCAGTTAACCGGGTTGGATTTAAGCAGCAAACTGAAGTTCGGCCATGCTCCATTCCAGCCACGGTCCTAAATTCACCCTGGGGCTGGACCTGACCCCACCGGGAATCCTGGTCACAGGAAAGAGGCTGTGGGAGCTAGAGAGGAGAAAACACTCAGCTTGGCTTTGGCTCTGTGCTGCTGGTTCTGCTGCAGCTCTGTGTGTGTGGGGTGGCTGCGTGGGACCTGCCAGAGTCCAAGTCCCTTAACCCCCCAAACTGTTCTCCAAGCCCATGACTCAAAGCTTACAACCAAAAGTTTAGAGGTGACAACATATGCCTGCCTTCATCTTGAAGCTGAAATCATTGAACTGAACTGAAATCCTCAGGCAGTGGAACAGATATTTTTTCCATGAGTAAAATGTGACCTAATGGAAAAGTAAGACCTGGTACAGAAATACTGTCCCTAAGGACAGTTTTTTGTGAAGATTATGATGGGCCCTGGGTTCCTCTTAGACTACAGCATTATTAAGTGTTGTGGTGGTGCCCAGAGGCGATAATGTTAATAAGCACCTAATTTTAGCAGTAATTTGGGTTCTGTTATAATTACCAGGTCATTGTGCTAGGTGCTGTACAGACACATGTGAAAAGACAACTTTAGGCCCAAAGGGCATGTGCTTGGGACAGGACAGTCACAGCAATTCCCGAGGGTGGAGGAGAACAAGTCAGGTTTTGTCTGAGACAGTGGAGGTCTGGGAACAGTAACAGGAACCAAACCTGGGGCAGACTCCTCAGATCAGCCCTGAGAAGTGCTGGCCCAGAAATGCTGGATGCAGTGTGGATGAGTAAGGCTCTGGATCAAAGAGCAAAGGAAAGGGTCTCCTACAAATCCCCTACAAGACAGCAATAACCCTTTTCTTTCCAAGGCTTGGAAAGTCTTTCTCCACAAAGTCAAATCTCAGTTCCAGATTTAAATAGATTCTTTTTGTATATCATGAGAGTTCTGAGGATATTAACTGTGATTTGTGTACCAGCACTGGAACGAGATGGATTCATAAGGGTAAACCTTTTTATGTGCTGGGTCTTTGCCTCGTTACCTTTGGGGAGTGCCTGAATCACAGGTAAATCCTGCAAATGCTGCTCGTTCTGGAGGCTCATCAAGTGATCCCATCCCAAGTGCACTTTGGTGGGTTTTAGGACAGATCCTATTAGACAAGGCTGCTTCAGCCATAAGAAAATACACATGAGTTCACATCAGTGCACAAATTGGAAGGTTTCACCAAGGAAAAGGATAGTTGCAATGTGTAGGGGAATGCAGAACTCAGTAATTTGGTACTGGTGGCTCATTGCAGCAAGATTTACGTGGTAGATATCTAATGCTGATTCATGTATGTTATTCTTGTGCAAGAGGTTATTTAGCTTTGGAGGTTTAAATTAAATAAATCATGGTCAAATGAAGCTTTCTACCTCACTGAAATGAGGAGAGAAAAATGTACTGATTCATTTTGACTTTTTTTTCCATAGAATATATGATCTAAATTGACACATTCCAACAGCAAATTTCTATTTTGGCTTAACTGTATTTCTAGTGGAAACTTACTGAGATGAACAGGTCTCAGACAGGAACTCACTGCTGACCACCTTCTGGCATGGCCTAAACTAGCTTTGAAAGTGGTTGCAGTTCAGGTGGCACTCAGTGAACCCATCACTCCCACCCTCACACCCTTTCCTCTTTTTCCTTTCTCTGGAATGTCTTGCTTTTCTTATAATTCTTCCTGCTTTTCCCCCAAACCCTTTACCTTCATGGGTGTGGTCAGAGATTTTGTCCAAGAGGGGGATAAAATGATGGAGTAATTCTCTTCCCAGTTTCAAAAGAACTACAGCTCTGTAGCTGCAGCTTATGCAGAGCAGGATGATGGTGAGGGATGTTGCAGTGGTGGATGGATGGAGAAACCTGCAGCTGCTCTGAAATTCGTGCTCTGAGAAAGCCCCTCCGGGCAGATACAATCAGTTGCTGCGTCCACAGTCACACACAGCCTCAGCGAGGTCGCCAAAGAGACAGGAAGGGCCTCCTGTGCAGCGTTTCCAGCGAGGTTTGTTACAGACTCACACTGGAGGAGTCCAGGGTCAGGAGCAAACCACACTGACGATTATACCAAAGCTGCTCTTCCAGCTGGGAATTACCCTTCCAGTCAACAATCAAGAGTCTAAGTACAAAGGTTTAACTGAACCCCAGACCTAGACGCTCTCCCTTGGGAACTCCCAGTGTTTTGGCTCCTGGAGCCCACTGTGATGATTTTTACACGCTTGCCTTTGCAGGAGCATCTCCAGATCCTTATCTGGCCTGTCTGGGTTCAGTAGATCCTATTCAAGGTCTTAAACCTGGATGTCTGTGCACGGACCCAAGATTTACCCTCTGCCTCAAACCTTTGGGACCAAAAAATTAGCCTTGATGTACCTGTGCACCCCAAGGAAGATTGGTTCCCTTGCCAGCTTGGAGCATACAAGATGTTACAAGTCCTTTTGGGAGGGAGTTTCTCACATTCTACCATTTCACAGGAGACAATTTTTTGATATTGGGGAAAGAAATAATCACCTGAGGAGTCACCTTGTGCCTGTGTATGATATCTGTAGATATCCTGCACGGGGAGCCCTGGCCCATCAGAGACCTCAGCAGCAGCAGCCTGGGAGAGGCTGCTGATAACAGCAGAAAGGTTGTCCTGCCTGTTCTTGACCACCTCTTCCTGCAGGATGGTTGCACCATTCCCAAGAGACCCCACCAGAGGCAGAGGGCTGCCGTGCTGCGGCCCCCGCTCGGCCTGTGTGTGCCCAGTGCCAGAGCCTTTCTGTGGTGTTTGTGGGATCCTGGATTATCCTGGAGTGCAGCCCTGCTACCCAGCAGCGTTGGGCAACAGCTGGCAGGGCACGGGGATTTCACAACCCTCACTTGCACAAGTCCCTGCTGCTGCAGGGAGTGTTTGTCTGCGAGCAGCGCTGGACAAATTGAAATTGCATAACCCCATCCTGTGCTACTTTGGACTCTTCCATTAGATTTGTATGTTTTGTGGGTTTTTCCCCTTTTTCTTATCATTTTTCCCTCCTTCTTTTTCTCGGTGTTGTTTCTACTTAGGCAAACCTGTCACAGCCCGATTGTGTTGGCTCCAAGCTACTCCAGCCTCACACACAACCCTCCAAACCTGCCCCCCTCCCAAGGCTCTTTCTTTCTGTGCCTACTGGTCATCACTTTCAGCTGAGGAGTTTTTTGGGGTGTCTCTTTTGCCATGATTTGGCACACAAGTCTGCAAGCGTCGATCTGCCACTGGTGGCCATGGATTCATTTGGCTTTGTGCTGTGAAAGCTGAACCTGCAAAGAGCCCTAAAACCCATCTGTGCTGTGGCCACTGCAAACTGCAAGGCAGCTCATGGAGATTTCCTGGGAAAGCCACGAGTGCAAATGTAGTGTTGCACGCGGAGGTTTTTGTTCTGTTTTGTTTTTATGATCTTCACGGCCTGGCATGGGTCACACTGGAAGGCTGGGGAGGAAACGGGGAAAACATTGTCTCACCAAACCTCTTCCATAGCCTGAGCCACAGCAAGGGAAACAGCAAGTGCCTGTATTGCTGAAATGGCAGTTGATTTTGGGCCATGAGTAGCCCAGTTGGGGGAGGAGGGGTTAAGGCAGAGGACAAATGAGTAGGAAAAGGGATTAAAAAAAAAAATTCAGTTTTTCACAGAGTTCTAGATTTTCTCTTGGTGCAGAAGACAAGGCATTTACCACACTTGTTTATTGTTCCCAGAGATTCCTGCAGGAGAGGAGCACATCCATATTCATACATGGGGACAGTCACATACACCTTCTATGTCTGCAATGGCTCCTCATCACGATATTTAAATGCCCATTGCTGTTAGATCTGGGCGAATAATCCACAATGAATAATGTATCCAATGAATCCCGTCCCTGCTAATTGTGGAATATTCACGAGCAGATGGCAATTCCAGGCAGGTTTTTTCACATTCCTTTTTTCTCCACTCGGGACGGAGGTTTGCTGTAAGTAGGTGATATTTGAAATTCAAGCCGTGCTTCTGAGTCGTGATTGGCCGGTTGTGACATGGGGGTGTCCCTATTCCCGCATTGGCCGAGGGTACAAAGTACTTTGGATACAAATACTTGCATGTGCAAATTTAAAATTCTGTTTCCATGGTTACTCATGCATGCAGCTTTGAACTTCACTTTCCTCCAACATTTGTGCTGGTAAAACTCATTCAGTCGCAGGTTCGTGGCAAGTGAATACAAAAGCTGCGTGAAGCTGTATTTGCATGCTCTGGTACAGATGATTCCTCTCTATAAACTCAGCCTGGATATTCACTGGGCTTTTCTGCCACCTTTTCTGGTGCTTTCATGGGTTTCAGCCGACAGGAATGTTCTTTCCTGTGATTATCAGCCTTTATGACTCCAGTTTTAGCATCACAAATACACGCACAGCTGGATGATATCTCTCTCTGCAGGTAGACCCAAACATCTCGCAGTCAGTTCTGCACTGGACAAAGCAAGGTGTTTATTTTTCTGGCAATTGAAATCTCAGTCGGTTTTGCGAAATCAGGTTCTCTTCTTCTGGTTAATCCTGCGTAATTCAGAAATAACGAGGCATTAGGACATGTTCAACTTTGTTTTGCAGCGGTGATAGAGGGGAGGAAGAAAGGAATTAGCAGGAGTTTTTAAAGTCAGGGTAGCTGGAAGGAGCTGAGCTGATGGGGAAGAAGTTGCTCTGCTTTAGCAAAGAGTCAGAGTCAGAGTAAAAAGCCCGACTGCAGGTGAGTCATGAGGGGGTGTGTCTGCCCCTTTTGAGATCTCGACACACCCCTCTACCTGCTGATAAAGGACTGCCTGGTCTGCATTATTTTCCCAAATGCATTCCCTTACTGTGAGGAGCATTTTGCTTACCAAAAACTTCCCCACCCCTCCCACTCTGGAACAGTTTAATAAATGTTATTTTTGTTTCTCTGGCTATCACGTGTCTTGTGCAATATTTCTGTAGCCTCTGGACAAACATAGGAGAAGAGAGCAAAGGTTAACCACGATTTATGTCTGGGTTTGTGATTGCACTGTGGGTTCAGCGTGGTGGGGCGCACGCCTGGCTGGCCGTGGGTGCCTGCTGTGCTTCCAGCAGCATCCTGGGACACAAAAAGCAGGAGAAAGCAGCGCCCCTTTCACTGGCAACCAAGGACCGGCCTTTTGTGAGCGCGTTCTGCTGTGTCTCACACCAAGAGCACATTAAGGCGTTGACTGCAGGGTCAGGCTGGGCTAAACCCGCCGCTGAAGCCCCGGTCCCCCGCGCCCGTCTCCTGCAGAGCTGTGGTTCCGTGTCCCTGGCTTTAGTCCTGGCTTTAGTCCTGCTCCGCAGCAACAGGTTGTGGAGAGGGTGAGTGGGGACAGGGAAAGCACAACGTGCTCCAGGTCTCAGCTGGGGACCGGATCAAAGCTCTCCCCTCCCGAGCTGAGGGGCTGGGAAGGCGGTGGATGTTCAGACAAATATTCGCACCTGGGAATATTCTCATCACGCTCCAGCGCTGGGAAAACATCCCACTGCCCATGCTCAGAGCCTGACCTTTTTAACTATTCAGAGTGCAACACCAAATGGCTTTAAAGTGCTATCTACTCTGAGGGTGACAAAGCATAACAATGGCTACTTCTTATTCAGCAGATGTGATCTCCAGCCACTTTGTGCCCAGCTGTGTGTATTCAGGCTCTGAGCTGTTGACTTTAGCAAGAAAATGACTTGCTGCTGCCTTGCAGAGCTTGCCCCTTCTGCTGGGGTGGTGCTCCTTCGTGTGCTGCAGAACTGCTCTCCCATCTGCCTGAGGCAGGGAGATGGAGGGTGTCCCAGGCAGGGAGATTTGTCCTGGAGGGTGTTGGGTGTGTGGAGCAGGACACCACAAAGCCAAGGCTCTGGTGGTTTGCTACCAGTGAGTGCATCTGCTGTAGAATAGCGAGTGAAGTGCATTCCTGCTTGGGAAGGGGCTGCTGTAATAGAGGGCTTTGGTAAGAGCTGCTGACAAAAGTGGTGTCAGTTGCCTTGTGGGTTGAAAATCTCTTTAAACTCCCAGTTGCACAACGTAGGTTTCTCAAGACTTTCCCCAAATTACCTCTCTGGCACTAAGGGACAAGTCTGAAAATTTCGATGCAAGAGGAAATTCCCTCCAAGAGTCCAGAGGAAGAGGGAAGAGAGTGCTCAGCTCGGTACTTGCACTGCTGCTGTCTCACGGCTGGCAGATGGTGGAGCGGCTCTGCCCTTTGGCCAGGATGGCAGGGGAAGCAAGTCCCTGCCCTGGGATGTGCCAAGGGCAGAGCAGGAGGAAAAGGAGGAGAGTCTGGAGATCTGTGATCTGTCCTCCTTCCCTTCTTGTCCCCTGTGTTGGCACCATCTGGTGCAGGGGGACAAGACCTTCTCCCCATTTCAGTGCCCCATCTTCTCCTGGAGCATTCACTCCAATTCTGCCGGCCCAAAGGGTCACAGTTAGGGGGTCTCCAGGGAGCCACTGGGGCTCTCACGGCCTCCCCTTCCTCCGTCCCGGGGCCGAAGGCAGCGGTCCCTCAGCGCTGCCTTTGTTTCAGAAGGCACTGGCAGCCCTGGCTCTTTCTTTCGCTGGGGCTGCGGGAGGAGGGGCTGCCGCGGGAGCAGATGGTCCCTGTTGGAGGGTTCGGAGCCTCTTTGCCAGCAGGTTGAGGGGGGGATCCCCTTTCACCGCTCGGCTGGGGGAGGGCTGGCTGCCTCTCACATGGTCAGTTCCCAGCTGAGTGCCTCTATGGGATTACGCTGCCATTCATCTAATTGAAATTGTATTTGGAGCAAGGAGACAGTATCTCTTTCCTCGGAAGATCTATTATGCATAAACTGTGCACAAAGGCATCTTCCTGCCGGGGAGAGGGGGTGTCCGGGTGGCCTGCTCGAGCTCCCACTCTGCAGGAAGCAGCCCTGACCCCTCGTGCTGCTGGCACAGCCCTGTGATCACCCCTCACTCCCCAAAAGGGCTGTTTGGTCCCTTCCTGCCGCTCCCCTTGCATTGTCCTCCTCTGCTCGCTGAGGCACCCGGAGCAGCACAGCTCACCCTGCCTCTCCAGCATGGATCTCCACAGATCTCCACACCCCCGGGATGGCGGGGTCCCCATCCTTGTCCCCCCGTCACGCCACAGCATCAGGCTCAGTGCCTGGGGACTGTGAGGAAAATTGTGGTGTCACCCTGTGCCGTCTGTCTGAAGTCACTGGATGCACCCTGCAGAGGACACCCCTTCTGAGCATGTGGCTGGCCAGGTGCTTTCGCAGTCAAATGTCCCTCAGCACATATAAACCCATGGGGACACAGAGAATCTGTAAATCAGTGCAACTTTATAACTGGGGAATGAGAAGGGTAAAAAGAAATCCCACCCCACCCGCAGTGGCTTTATGGCCGAAATCACCTTGCACACACCCTCCTGGAAGAGCTGCCAGAGTTCATGTGCTATCAGCTCATGCTTGCAGATAAGGAGACCCATTTCTCTAAGTTCTATGGGAGCAGGAGAACTTCTAAATGAAATTGGAAAATATGTAATGAAAAAAAAATCAAGATGATTGCCCTTGCAAAGAGCTGTGTGGGCACCTGACATGAGGCAAAGAGCAAAGCTCTTTAGCAGGGAAGGAGAGCTGTTCTGGTGAGACCTTTCTCATGGCTGTGGCCAGGGGAGCAGGGGCCAGGGGGGGATCTTCCTGACTGTGACAGCCCCCTTTGAGGTCTCCAAATGCTGGGAGTGGAGCAAGGGATGGTCCCTTGGCTGCACAGGGGCTGTTTTGGGAGTCCCAGCCTGCTGAGCACATTTGCAAGCATAATCTCTTTGAGAACAGCTCGTGGAGGGTGCCAGAGGCTCTGCTTGCAGCCCAGGAATGCCGCCCTGTCTGCTCTGGTCTTGTCCTGTCAGCTGTGGATTTGCAACCCAGGCTGTCTTGCTGGACCAGCTCTGGCAGCTCTGGCTCACTCTGGAGGTGTGGGAGCTGCTCAGGCACTCGGTGGCTCCATGAGCAGCAGCTGCTGATGGCACAGACCCGGTCCCTGTGATGGCCCAGGCAGGGCCTGTGCTGCTCCGGCCAGCAGAGATGCCTTGGCAGTGCTACAAGAGCACTGAGCCAGGTCAGGTTCAAAGGAGAACTCGGCTTAAGGATCCCCTTTGTGAATTTGGGGACACCAGCCCTGGACATCCACCTTCCTCTGGGCTTGGGACTCCTGTGAGTCTCCACTCACAAGCAGAAAAGAAGATTAAAACCCTCTGACCTCTGTGCCAGCCCTGAGGGCACAGGGGATGGAGGGTGCGTGTCTGCAGCTCTGAGCTGCTCTCTGCTCTTCCAATGGGGCAGCTTGAGTTGGGCCACTCATGACTGTTGCTCCTCTACCCTTAGAAAGCTGGAGGGGAGGACTGTGATATCCTTCCATTAGCCTCAATCTCCTGATACATCTTGTAAGACAGCTCCTTTCTTACAGTCCTCCCCTGCCTCTCCTCCAGTGAACCCGCTTCCTCTGCTGATATTCCAACCTGTCCTCTTATCACATGTTAGAATCATAGAATCACAGACTGGTTTGGATTGGAGGGACCTTAAAGATCGATCGTCTCATTCCACCCCCTGCTGTGGGCAGGGTCACCTTCCACTAGACCAGTTTGCTCCAAGCCCCATCCAACCTGGCTTTGGACACTTCCAGGGATCCATGGAATTGGCCTTCTCTGGGCAGCCTGTGCTCCACCACAGTCAAAGGGAAAAATTTCTGCCCAATATCAAATCTAACTCTACCCTCCTTCAGCCTAAGGCCATTTCCCCTTGGTTATATCCCTCTTGTCCTCTCCTTCTCACAGGAGAGTCCATAGAACTGCTTGGCTTCACCTGCATGGTTTCCTGGGGCACCTCATTCCTTCTCGTACTGCTCGGGGGTATTCCAGACTGTGTGTGCAGTCCCCAGTGCATCTTCCTTTCACGTCCCAGCCAAGAACAAACTCAGCTTCTTGTGGAGCTCCTCGTGGGCTTCAGGCCAGGAGGGACCACTGCAGAGCACAGGGGCCAGCAGTGTCTGAGCACTGATGTTGAGGGGTAAGATACGAGTGACTCTGGTCTTGGGCTGCTGGAGCCCCTTTCCAGCAGGAAAACTTGGGAAAGGGGCTCCAGCATGGTACTTTATTCAGATTTCTTTGTGACTTGGAAACATTTGTGGTCTCCCTCAACCTGTTCTGGTGTCTCTCTCCTTTCTTTGCATCTTCATATTTTGTTGGTCATTTTTGGAAGTGCTTTCCCATGAGGCTGGGTAACTGCCTGAGGTTTGATCCTCCTTGATTCTGGGTCTTCTACTTTTGGCCTTGTATGTAGAAACCCTTAAGGACTTGGTTGGGAGAGGCTGGAGTAATCCTAAACATGGATATATTATCCACCCTGCAGGAAGACCCAGACAGGCTGGAAGAATGGGTTCACAAGAACATTGTGAAACTCGGCAAAGGAAAATGTAAATTCTTGCACTTGGGGAAACATAATCCAGGAGTGTAGCACGGGCTAGGATTGACCTAGCTGGGAAGCTGCTCTGGGTAAGGGGCCCTGGAGATGCTGGTGGACACCAAGCTCAGCCAGAGTGACCAGTGTCTTGAGAGTGACCAGTTGTGTGGCCAAGACCCAGTGGGAGGCTGGGCTGCATCGACAGGGGCATCACTGACAGATGGAGAAGTCATTGTCCCACTCCACTCTGCATTTGTCAGGCCACACCTGGAATAATGTGCACAGTTTGGGCCTCTGCTACACAAGGAGAAGTAGATGGACTGGAGAGGGTTGAGAGTAGGACCACAAAGATGATCCAAGGGCTGGGAAGTTGCCATATGAGAAAGGCTGTGCGACCTGGGTTTGTTCATCCTTGAGAAAAGAAGGCTTAGGAGAGACCTTTGCACCATCTTACAGTGCTTAAAGGGTGGCTACAAAGAAGATGGAGACTCCCTTCTTACCAGGAGTCACATGGCAAAGATGAGGGGCAATAGGTGCAAGTTATTCTTGGGGACATTCTGACTAGACATATGAGGAGAATTTTTCACAATGAAAATAATCTCCACAGGGAAGTGGTGAATTCCCCAGTGCTGGAGACTTTCAAGATTCAACTGGACAGGGTNGAAAATGTGGAACTATCACAAGAATCTACTGAACTGGTGCATGGAATGATTTCAAAGGAAATGTCCGGCAAACAGGACGGTTTTGTGATACACTCAGTGCACCCCATCCTTCTGCAGAGAGAATGAATGGCTAAATTCAGCTTTTAAGGGTGATGATGAAGCTTTGCAAGGAGCTGGCAAGAGGGAAGTGTGTTGTAGTTGTCCATGTGTGAAAAAATGCAATGAGAGACCCAAACCTGCTGTGCTTTTAGGATTTCTGTAACGTTGTGTCAGCAATTTGGAATCCAGCTCAGGCTGTGGAGATTTGTAATAAAAACTTAGAGTTGCCCTGACTGGAGATGTCTGGGTGTGAAAGCAGCAGGAGGAACAGCGAGAGAGGAAGGGTTAAAGGAATGGCATGTGCTGATCTGCCTGATCAGCAGGTCAGGAGAGCAGAGCACTCGTCCTGAGCTTCTCAGGACAACAGAGCAGTAAAACAAAGGACAGCCTGAAACAAAGGAGAGATCACACCCAAAGGAGCCCAACCAGCTGAGTAAATCAGCTGCTCCTCATGACTCACAGACAGGACTGAGTGAAGAGGCAAAAGATCACAATCAGGTCTGCTTCCACAGGGTACAAGAGGCATGCCTGAGAACCAGGGCACAGCCACCCACCTGAGGAGAGTCCACGGTGGTGGATGAGGAGCTGGGAGCTGATGTTCCTCATTTCCCGTGTCACCTCAAGAGCTCCTGGCCGGGCTGCCTGGGCACACGTCTCTTGTATGTGAGCATGAAGGGACAGTGAGTGAAACCCTGGGAGAGACCGAGTGAGCTGAATCACCTTTGTCAAAAACAAAAACCAGGTTCCCCTCTTGAGATGATCCCAGATTGAGATTCCTACTGCAACTGCAACTTCTGCATTCTGCAGTGACTTCCAGGGCCATTTCTCATTGTGGTGGTTTGCATTTGTGTTTCTACAGGAGTCAGGTGACAGCTCCGACCCTGTGGATGCTGCTGGAGGGAGACAGACATGGTTTGGATAATAACCCCACCTGCAGGTAGGGTGCACCAGGGATTAGTAGTGGTACAGCAAAAACCCAAAGGCTTTGCACAGCTTACACCTGTGCACAACAGCCTGGCCCTTACCGAGCCCCCCAGGCTCAGCTCTGCAGAGCTGGGCTGGC
>WAAG01015853.1:13952-30568 GCA_013390105.1 Tichodroma muraria | reverse complement strand
AAAAAAAAAAAAAAAAGTATTACACACAGATGTCTGGAGATGCTGCTTATAAAAACAGTCTCTTTCTTTCCTACTCTCCCTTAGTGGTTTTGGTCTGATGGGCCTATTTGTTTTGGTTTTTACCTTGAGGTTAGGAGAAGACAGGTTATACTTCCCCAGGAGCATGAGTTAGCTTTCCCTCACACAACAGCCTTGGCTGCCAAAAGCTGGAACATAAAGCAACAGCACTGGAACCCAAAGTTCACAGAAAATTTGGTCATCTGCCACTTCACATCCACCAGCTGCTAGCAAGCAGCAACAGAAGAACTCAGAAGATGACAGCTAAAAGTGCTGTGATACTTCTCATAACATTCAAGGCTAGATTAGAATGGAGACCTGTGTGCTGCTAGAGCTTAAGAACATAGTCAAGTGAGTTTTAAAGTCATGTCTTGTTACTCCAAAAGCAGATCATGAACCCTGCTTCCCCTTAAGGAATACTAAGCATGCTGTGAAGCCAGAGTACCTGCAATAGACTACAGGATTAAAGAGATCTGACAGCATGAAAAACTTATCACAATATTCACTTGCTGTTTATTACTGCACTGCATGGGATCAGCCCCTGCCCCAGCTCCTCCTAGTGTACATATTAGTCTGACAAAAGAACACACAGAGAAAGAATAACTTTTTTTTTATAAAATAGTTGATTTGAATTACATTTGACAGGTTATTTTTCTTTCTTCTGGGATCTGTAACACAAGGATGTTAACTTTGTATGCATGCTTCTCTATCAAATTTTGTGGAAGAGAATCACAAGAGCCACAAGAGACTGTTCACAACCTAGATAGGTCACTATCATCTCAAAACAGTACAGTCACAAAAAAACCCAACCATATCAACAGACAGGCTCCTCATCCAATTATTACCTAAGTAGCACTAGCTGTGCTCATCTCTCCACCTTCAATACTGTGATCCCTTTTTCCTCAGGAACATGTTAAGTCTTTTGATGGATATAAGACATGAAATAAGCATCATCTGCCAATATTACTTAAGATATTTAGCTGCTTTTTGATATAGTAAGTCCCATTCTTCATGCAAAATGCATTTAGGTTTCAGCTAGCTTGATCTTACAAGCTCAGAATTTACATCCTACCTGGGAGAAAATGGTCTACAAGCAAAGGCTAAGTAAATCAAACCTTAAATATTACCATCTCCCTGTGCTCAAAAAGGAATACCAGGAGGATATGTTTTATATTTAAACACTGTTCACAGAAGTAGCAAGGGTAAGGTTGGGAAAAGATTACTTAAAATAACAGCTGCTCCAGCTGTCTCTGCTTGACAGTAACAACAAACCGTAAGGACTGGGAGAGTTTCATCAAAGTGCAATCACATGTGCAGGACTGGGCTATTTGTACAGGCTGGGGAACAATCTGCACCTCAGCCTCCCATTTAAACAGCACAGCCCACGTGGTATGTGCCACCATGAAGATGTGCAGCTCTACTATGCACCCCCAAATCGTCTGCCCCCAACTCTTCAGGGCAATGAAAAAGCCCAAAGCGAGCTCTGAGCTAACCAAGCTGTTTGTGGGAAAGCACTTTCCTATTAGCAAGCTGAACTGGCAGATGGACCCACCCAACGCTGCAGAGCAGGAGCCCTGTCACAGCCAGCTGTTACCCAGCACGTGCAAGTGCCATGGCAAACGGGGGGGGGGGCAAACTGACCTCCAAAGTTGGCGAGTCGGCCGATCCTGGTGACGGGAACCTTCCTCTCCCGGGCCCGCTCACTGAGCTGCAGTGGAGAGAGGGGAAAAGCAAAACAAGAAATCCACAAATTAACCGGGCACATGGTCAGACACCTGCAAAGTCAGACCACAAGACAGAGCACTTGAACAACTCCATGCTGCATAAAGCTTTCCTTGAACCCGAGCCTTTGGGTATCTGTTGGGAGATTTTCAAGGGTATATGGTGCAGAACTGAACACATGAACTGAAATACACACTGAGCAAAGGAGAGGACAAAAGGGTAGAAAAGACAGAAGAGCTGATAACCATGTTTGGAAACCCCATTTTCACTTTCAACTCAGCAGCCCTTGTGTTTTGAACTTGGAGAAGTTGCACAATGCTAACCCAAAATCCCTTCCACACATGGAATTAGAACTCATGGAGGGTCATCAGATTCACAGGACTGTAGACAGCTCCTCCACGCACAACAGCGGGAGCAGCTAAGTATAGTTTCCTCAAATATCCTGAGTGAGCCCACAGTGGCCTCTGATACTGGATGTGGAGAAGAAGCACAAGGTCAGAGCAGCTGACAAGTATCTGCACTGTGGGTTCTGCACTCACACAAGGGCATGAAGCACTAGAGCAACAGTTGTGAGTTATGCTACTCTCCAATCTACTTATGCTCAGGGCAGCACTGCCTCCACCTCTACAACTGCAAGATGCCACACAGCAAGACACAGTCTCCACTGTGAGGAGCTTAGGTACAATTCTCAGCCTATGTACACTTCTTAAACATCCTCTCACATCAGATTATCTAACATACAGGGAGCAAGTGTGAAAAGAGAGACTGAAAAGCTGTTGACAGAACAAATATCACAGGGTTAATGAGCACTGACACTTGCCTCTTTTGCCTCTACCAAAGGGAATAGTGGAAGAGGAAGAAATGAGAAAAACATAGGAGAAGGTGAGTAAGGCAATCCAGTACAGACACCACAGTACTGAGAACCCTTAATTAAAACAACATACCATCTGTTTGTAGGGTTTCTGCCCTGAACCTGTTTTGGCCTGTCTGGCTTTATCAATATCTTCAGCTGTTAATCCACCAACAGAAGAATGGTCTTGGTGAAAAGCTCTATTTTGTCCAAAGGCAGTAGCAAAAGGATTTCCAGGGTCCCTAATGCCTCCAAATAACCTTGCATCCATTTTGGGAGGGAAAGGCTTCTGACCCATGCCAGAATGTCCAGTGTCATCAATATTTCTAAAAGGTCCGTTTGTTGTGTAGGAGTAAGCAGGGCCTTCAGCGCTGTGTTCCTGAGGCTTGCCAGGGGCAGTGGAGAAGTCCATTGGAGCACCTGATGGCTCTCGGGCTGAGAAGTCATAGTCTTTCCCAAAATCCTCACCGAGGTCAGCAAAGTTCTCCTGCTGTTTGCCTAGTTCCTGCAAAAAATAATTGAAACACTTCAAGGAAAGATCTTAAACCTTGCTCCCTGTCCACCCATGGTCCTCAGAGATGAGCATGCAGCTCGGTGTCATGTCTCCACAGTAAGGAAGTGAAGCAACTTGGAGACTCTAGTGCTGCAGACATTCACAGTAAGAGACAAGAAAGAAAGGAAGAGACACTGAGGATGCCTGGAATCCCTAGCAACCTTTTAACTCCACTGATGGGACAAATTCTTTAACAGTTTCTCAAATATCCCTAACTGGAGACACCTTGCTTTCACATACACTGCCAGAAAGGGTCACTAAATATGGAGTTCACTGGAAGCAATGCACTGCTCAGAAACAATAGGTGATGGGAGCTGCAATATCACATAAGAATATTGTTTTCCCTCCTCCCATCCTGTTTTCAGTCATACAACACGAGCACTTCCAAGCCCAAAGCCACCTGAAGCAATACCAGAAACCTACTTACAGGCAGAGTAAGCTCAGCCTTTCACAGCCATGGTACTACCAACTGCAAAACACATTCCATTATTCAACCACTAAACTATGTGTTGTCATCCCAAAATAAATAAAATTCTGTGCCTGGAGCAAGGATAACAGCATTGGGCACAGCAACACCCCAGGCAGGCTTCTCCTGACACTTCTCTTTTCTGTCCTAACCTTGCAAAAGCTTCCCAATGAAGTCCAGATATTTCTTAACACTTTTCAGTCAAAAATAAATACATAAATATAAATCAAGACAGATAACAGCAGAGCATTATCTCTTATTCACTTTTTCCTTGACACATTCTAGTTACTTAACTCAGCAGTGGCTATACTATAAAATAAATGATTACTATTACAGGCAATCAACAGGATTTTAAATCCTGCTGTGGTCAGGCAAGCAGGCAGCATATTTCAGGCTCTTTCCTAAACACAAATTGAACTTCCCTTCCTTAGAGAAAAAAAACAGAACGTGCTCTTTCCTGTTACTCAGCAGGTCTCATGCTATTCTGAACCTCAACATCACAGCAGGGGAGGAGAGGGAGAAATGTTTACAGATGGGCACTGTGGCCCACAATACTGACCAAGCAAGAAAACCTCCTTACTTCCATACTTAAATTTTCAGAAACATGCCAGACAGCTAAAACCCTGCCACTTAAAGTAAAAGATCTTCCTCTCTTAAAACCAGAAAATGCTGTATGTTTAGATTTCTTACTGAGCCCTGCTTTGGCAGCAGCTTCTCTTGCAAACCATTTACAGAATGCAGAGCAAGTGTTGTGCAGTTGTGCTCATTGGGCTTCTCTTGTGCAGAGAAACATGCACAGAAACAGGAGAATATTGTCTCTCTCCTCTTGTGTGCAAGAGGAGGACAATGACAAGACAAAGCACTATCCCCATAAACAAACACACAAGTTAGTTCTACTGCAAGTTTAAACAGAACCAAGAAAACACAGGCCCAGATTCTAGGACTGAAGCTATAGATTGCTATGACAGCCTAAGCTCATTGCATAAAAATCATCAAAATCTCATTCATTAGTTTCTGCTTCAAAAATTATCATCTTTAGCTACACGCTCTTTCAAAAGGATAATGAGAGAGAAGCACCACAGATAAGTCCCTTGTTTTCAAAAGATGGCAGCACAAGAAATGTGAAGCTCTTATAAATCTATCCCCACCTCCGATGAGAGAAGCTGCTGTCTGGCTTTCCATATGTTCCTCATTTGAAAGCCAGTTCCAAAAATCCAGCCCAGGCTGTAAGTGGTGAACATGCAAACACCTGACCCTGAGCCACTCTGAAAAATATCACGTGCACCAATTCTACCAAGAAAGGAAGCAGCACTGAGATAAATCCAATGCACTCTAAAAGAGAGGTAAATCAATGCCCAAAGTTTAAAGGAGACTCTAAATAACAAAGCTACTGACCAATCTTAGCAAGAGCTCGACCTTTGACAAGAAGAGACAAACAGAGCACTCTTCTTATTCACCATGTCTTAAACAATCAGTAATGAAAACACTAACATTCCCCTCCCATTCCTGTCCAAGCACCTTCCACACACCGCAGATCCCAAAGAATTCCCAGAGCACTGCAACATTATTATCATTATCAATCCGCCACTTCAGAAATAGGTTCTCATTCAAGATGTGAGTTCCCAGACACTCACACAACAAAACCAAAAAAGTACTTGGAGAAAAACCAAAACAATCAGACTAGACTGTGCACAGAGAGTTTTGCTTACCTGCACCTTCCCCAAGGCAGAACTGAACTGTTCCTCAGCAGTGGCCTGCAGAGTCTTTGCAATGGTGACTGCATCTCCCCCAAGGAGCACCTGCCGAAGCTGTCCTGCTTGGGTTTCCAGGATCGCTTTACTGAGCTTGGTCAAGCCCCTCATGACCATGACGGCATCCCCCGCCATGACTGATGTCTTCCTGTGCTGGAAGATAAAAAGGGAGAGGGGGCAGAGAGACAAGAATCAAGAACAAGTTTGCAACAGGTTTCATGTCCCCTAAGAGCAGGCAGCATATCCCCAGCAAATCTCTTCCTGCTTTGGCAAGCAGACACCATGGGAACTTGTCTGCAGCCCAGATAGCACCCAGGCCAGCCTGAGGGCCTAGTTAGCTGATCTCACCAGGAAAAGAGGACTCTCCCTGTTCTCATGAGTTAGGATAACTTTCCAGGACTCCATACAAATATCCAAGTTACCACTGACCAGAGCAAGCAATGACAGGTAAATGTCAGTAAACACTACAAAGACTGACTTGATTTCTTCCAGATTTTAGAATTGGATTAAAAACATGAACATTTGACCTTTAATTATTATGGGGCCTTGGAACATGTTCTCAAGTCCTGACAGCACTGATGAAGTTCACTGTCACATTCCATTCCTGCCCTGGAGCTGTGCCTGCTCATTTTACATAGCCGAATTTCTTTACTCCCACATCAATGATTAAGCTTTGTCCATCCTCCAAAGGTAGCCTGCTCCATAGTCTGTTCCATTCCCAACTTGCAGCTCACTCTCCTACTTTTAATTGGAAATTTAAGCATGCTCACACCTACCTACCACAGCATTTGCAAAGTGAATTTTTGACTCAGCCCTCCCTTTCTTTTCAAGGGGTTCCATCTCAGATTTGTAACAGCCTGTGTGATCTCAGTGTCTTCAAATACAAACTGGGCACTGCAGGATGCAGGACAGAGTGTCTGACAGGAGTAATTTCCACCAACTCCTTTGGCTCAGCCTAGAACCAAGCTCAGGCTCGGGACACTGGCTCTCCTACAACATGGTGGTTTCACATAAAAGAAATCCAGTGGCTGGGGTGCAAAAGCATTTTGCAGGGGAGATTTTCACCTGCTTATTTCACTCATCTGCTACACCTTTAAAGCACAGAGAAGGTCACAGTTCCAGGACTGGCTCAGCAGTACATGTTGCCATCTTTACTGACAGAGAAGACAGAGGAATGCAGTTGGAACAAGATGTTGACTAAGGTCCAACCTTGCCCATAGAGCAGTCTCTGTAATAATTTGGAGAGAAAAGAAATGTTCTGACAGCAATAGGTACAGAGCACTAGTCTAAGGCCACATATTTATTTCCTAGGTAGGTACACAGGTATCAATCCATTTTTAGAAGATAACCTGTCAACGTGCACATATACTCAGCCATAAATGTTGATATACTGATGTGGTACAAGTGGTCCCTAGTCAACAGCACACATGGCATTATACCCAGCTGCAGACCACAAGCAACTGGATCCAGTTACCTTCTGAGGAAACACAAGCCCTGTCTGCTGTACTAGGCATGAAGGAGAAGAATGGACTGATAAGACTAAATTTCTAAGTACACAATTTTGCTACAATCACACAGGAAATGCATGGACTACAGCTGAACTTCAGAGAGACATTATTATGCAAATTTAGGATAAAGTCCAGTTACTGGGATATTTGTTCAACCACTGTTTCATCAGTGATCAAAATCAGGAAGAAGCACTGCAGCCAGGAAGTGTTACACTTACATGTTGTAAGTACACTGTTAAAAGGACTTAACAGGACACTGTTAAGTGCTTACAATGAATCTGGGCATAACAGGTTAGCTGTAAAAATAAAAATCAAGCCCACCTAGGTCATTATTCTGTGGTTCTCATTACAAGACCTATCCACGTGCTCCAGACCTCTAGGAAGTGCTACTCCTGCATCTCCCTGAGTTTAACCATTATGATTTGTTTTAATGCACTTTTAAGCTCAAAAGTTGCCTGTCAGGTAAGGAAATCTACTCTGTCAACAGGAAGTGGTTTTCTACCCCTACATCTTCACACTGGAAATTTCCACATGGATCTCACTCGAAGCACTTATTTGCAGGCTGTCCCTGCAATTCAGAGCCAGGCAAAGAAACCAGCCAACAACCCAATACTGTCCCGGCTGAAATGAGACCATTCAAAGGTTGCCACTATTAAGAAATAACTGCTTTTGTGATCACAAGTATTAGCAGCAAGGAAAGCTTGAGTGCAAAAAAAGTTCATTTCCTCCATCCCAAGAAGGGCAACAAAAGGTAAGCCAATATAGATTTGGACAACACAGACACAAAAAAATATAAAAAAATCCATTTTTAACAGGTATTCTTACTAATCAACAGTAGTAAAACTGTACACTTCTTTCACCCAAAACCAGCCAAAGACCTTGTCATAAAGTGACAGTTATGACATGCTAAATGTGTGGTTTTTAAAAGAAATAAATCTCCAAACAAAATTTCAGGGAAGCTAATACAGCCACAAGTAGAAAACGTGTTGCAAAACACTCATTCAACCCTCCACTGCTAAACATATCAACAAGCAAAGAGGACCTATTGCCCTGCACAGATTTGGCTACAAGACACTACACAGGGCAAATTCTTACCAATCTCCCTCTGATTTCCATGTTATCAGCCCCACTTGCTCTGCACAGCAGCTATAACCACCCAGGTAGCAGTTAAGTGGTTTGTTAGCTCAGAAGCATCAGCAACATGCTCCTATGCACTGCTGCCAAAGGACAGGCTTTTCTAAATAAAATATATGCTACATAATTAAGAAGGTAAAAGACTACATACAAAAAGATAACCAAGCATTAGGAAAACTATCGCCTTCAATGAAAAAGTAATAAGCATAAGCAAGGACAAGAGACCCAAAAACTGAGACAGGAAGCACACAATTCTGAGAAGGCTGGTACCGTACCCAACAACTACACTTGTGTTAACACCCAGCACAGACAGGAGACAAAGCATTTTTTCCCCAAGAGAAGCTCTATTCATACCCTACTAAATCAATAAATACAGTATAAGCAAGCTCTATCAGAAGGAGATTTAGGGAGCAGTTCCAAATGGAACTAGTCCAAAAGTGTACAAAGTCTGTATCACACTTGACTTGCTCCCTGAGGATTCTTTATCTAGTGCTAGCAGAGTGGGGCACTGCTAGCAGAGAGCATGGACAAGTCAGTGGTGCCTGCACAAGCTGTCAGAGTGCCTCTAACCTGGACTGAAGAGGGCTGGCAAGTGTTGATCGTGAGCCCTTTTACAAAAATAGGCAGGGTCACAGATTTGGCTTAGTAAGCTTCTCACACTTGAATGAACCCCTGGAAAACCCCCACACCTTCCAGCACGAGTAAGCTCGAGCCAAGCCATCCTCGGACACCAAGCGAGGTCTGCACAGCGGGCAGAGGGGCTTCTACAGGTTAGATGCCAGCTGATTCAGAGCCCTGTTATAACAGCAAAACTAAACCAATGCCTGGGATCCTCCTGTGTGCAAGCATCCTCAGCCTCGCAACCCACCATTCTCTAGAGTCACTGACTGCCAAGTGTTTCCTCCCCTTGTCAACATTCCAGATTATTGGACTGAAGGTTTAAGCAAGCTTAGTGAGACACTCAGTTAATCAGAGGCCAATAGCAGACACCAAGAGCCTCGCTACAACCAACAGAAGAAATCATGTATTTGTCCCGCTTTAAAAACACATTATTCCATTCATTCCCTTTCTGTTCCATGTGCTAATATGTGCTCCTACAGACACACAGATCTGCCTCAGACTCCATGAGCTTTCTTCCTGATGCTTGTACAGTGAAAAGCCTTACTCAGACATACATATGCACATGCATATACACACACATATATACAGGACGGATCCAGTTTAAACACAAGATTACTAATCATACAAATAGCAGAAATGTATCTGAAAGTTTTCTGTGCATGACAACACAGCCTCTTTCAGTTTATGGGAACTACTTATACTATCAACACTTTGCTGAACACCCAAACACTGCTGAATAATTTAAAAAACAAAACAACATAACACAAAATAATTGACCAAAGCAAAAACATTGAAAAATCCCCCAAACAAAATCAGAGCAGTTTTACAGCAGCCCATATTCCTCCTCTCAGATCTGCAGTTTTAGCTGCCTTCTTTATCTTCAATTTCTATTCTAAATAAATGAAAATAAATAATAAAATATTATCTTGGACAGGTAGTAAGGCAGATCATTAGACACCACATATTAGGAAAACAGCCTCTACATCTTCCCTCTCTCCATTATCCTTTATTACAATCACTGTTATCTTAGTTGTATCTAAATAAGGACTAAAACCCTGGCTTCAGTGTTATAACCACCCACACCATCAGAGCAAGTGTGGCAAGAGTATACTGAAATAAAAATAATAAACACCACAATCTAGATGCAGAAGGCCAGATACTCAGGATATTGTTCCATGGCCATGAACCAACAGTAGACTAAGTTCAATATAACTATTATTCATTAAGCTGCTCTGTAACTGTTCTTTTATAGGTTTTTTCCATTTCTTTTTATGTTTGTTGCCATACCAACCCTTTCATGTGATCCTTTCATTCATGGCCTTTTTGAGTTCCATCACACACCTCCCCACCAGTTCCTTTGATACCAGATTGCCAGGTCCCTGCCTAGATGTATTTTCATTAGCTGGATTCCTTGGGTTGCAGCTGACCCAAATTTTAACCATGCAGGGCACAAAACCAGCATTTTAAAAGGAAGAAGTTGCCATCATCCTTTAAATCAAACTGAAAAACCACTTTGCTTATCCTTCATTCTTCCCTTCCCCATAATTCCTATACATTGCAGCTCCAAAAGAAGTGCCTTTAAAGATGTGACCTATAACAGAAGTAAGGACCCCTATATTTGATCCTGCCCCATGGGTTGCACTCAAGCCCCCTTAAGCTGAATTCATCAAGCCTCTGAAAGCTGCTTTACAACCACCCTTCCACAAAGCAGTTTGCCAATGCCTTTTAAAACAAACACCTCTGAAGGGCAAGCGGAACTGGTTTGCTCCCTAATCACTACAATAGCAGTACACACGCTGATAAAAATGGGCTGCTTGGAGACAAATGCCTCTTTCCACCAAAATTCAGAAGGCTTAGCACTCATTTTTGGCAAATGACAGCTAGTTCAAAACCCAATTTTCCCCATAAATGGCTTGACACACATAAGAGTGAAAAGAATGCTTGGACACTTCAAAAGTAAGCACAGCCTGCTTTATTTTAGGCACAGATACATCCACTCAAAGTGAATGCTCCGGACCAGCAGTCCTGTTCGCTTCTTTCCGGACGATGTCTGGGGACACGCAATAGCACAGTCACAGCCCACATGCCTGGAATTAACACAGTATCCTTCTACCCACAGACGGAAGTAAACTACACAGATCTAGAAATAATTTAGCAACGATTAAGATTTACCACAATTAAGAGAGTGCAGGCCTCGTTACAGTCACTTCTGATACACCTTGACACAGTATGCTAATAAATCCTGTCCTGGGCACACGCTGCTTGCTGTTACACTGAGGTAGATCCAACTCAGTTGCTGTGATTTTCAGGTCACTGCTTGTTCACTTTTCCCCAAGAATGTGAACTCTGCTCCTGAGAATTAAGTCTTTGCAGTTGGGGGCCCAACATTAAAAAAAAAGAAAAAAAAAAATCCATTTAGCTCATTTGCAATCTGGAGTTGTATTTATACCCAACACACAATCTTTGTATTACCTCTGTTACCAAGAGGAAAGGAAGAATAAGAGGACAAGAAAAAAAAGCTTTTCTCTTCTGTTTACACAGTAGGCTGTGTTTATAAGTGAATTGCACTGCATCCTCTGCATAGCTCAAAAGCCTTAAGTATAAACTTAAATTACATAAATAATTCTAATAAACTCTGGATTAATGTTACTTCCCATGCATGTAGATGATTCACTCAGCAACAAGGACAATAGTATATTAAATTCAAAACGGAGCATAACCTCCAAGCACACAGGTTAATAAGAGATTCTGGCAGATGCAATATTTGAAGCATGTACTTAAGAAACAGAACTACTACAAGATGAAACTTTTATTTAGGTTTATGGCAAGTTTACATGAAAGCACAGTTGACTAGTGCCAAGCCATCCAATCAGTGGTAACATACAGCATTACTAGAGAAGACAAATCCCCCACATCCATGTGGAATAACTCTACTTGGCAGAATTCATAAAAAGGTTACACTAAAGCTCTTCACTGATCAAACCCAAACAGTAAGATACAAACTCTGAACACGACAAACACCTTCCCCAAGCCTGCACAGAAGCTCTGTTCTCTTAGTCACTTCAGCACTTAGAGCGAAAGAGACCACCAAAGCTCAGCTCCCTCTGATGCACAGTTCTGCACAGGAATCAACAGAGCTCCCCATTGGTCTTTCACTCTGAATTAAGATATAAAGTATAAATGAAGGAGGTTATCTACTTGCAGCTAGGTTTTTTTTTACATACACTGTTACGCTCTAATTGTTTTTATTGGAAGTTTTGACTTTCCAAAACACACCGAGTCCAGTTTAGGAACTGGAAACTGATAAAGTGCTATGCCTCACAAACAAGTGCAGATTCCTTTAGACTCAAATACACCACTACTTAAAGTAAAAATCTTGAGAAAAATAGCAGCTCTTCCTCTTTGCAATTAAACACACGCCCCTCTTCACCTACAACTCTCAAAAAGCTCAGGAAAGGGGACTGATATCACAGTTGTCTACTTCAGAGGGAAGAGAATAGGTGATCTACCCAAACTTACACTGCTTGTCAGGCATGGAGTTGGGAACAGAATCCCTATGCTCTCCATACTGCACCGATCCTTATAGCACACAGCCTATTCCTAGGAGTCCTCTAAACACCCACCTCTACAGATCAAAGACAAACAAGGATTTAGAGCTGGTTTGCTGACCCCCTAAACAATATATTACCAACAGTCACCATTAAACGCCACGCCGGCAGTGGCTTCTAGTCAGGACCTTTCTAAGAACTGCACACAACCTGTAACTGTGCTGTACACCTGTTCTTCCTTAGGTGTAAGAGGTATTTTGCTGATCACCCTTTGTCTACACCGGGACACACCCTTGCACACCACACCCTGAGTGGCTGTTACCAAGCCCCTAAGCGGTACTCCCGTGGGACTGTTCTCACACCCCGGTGCTGAGAACAATCCCTCCGTCACCACTGTGAGCAGCAGGCAAACACCACGGCCACCGATCCATTCCACCATTGATCCTGCAGGCATTCGTGTCTGTATAGATCTCATGGCTTCCAACCTTGCCCTGGAAGCTGAGGTTAGGTTCCAATTTAGCAACTTACAACACATCCTAGTCTATTCATAGCCCCCTGACATACCAGCACCCTGCCTGTGGAAGCTTTCATTTTTCTGGTTGTGCCAAAATCACCCTGCAAGAAGGAGAAAATTAGGATGCAAGAAGAGGACCATAGACAAAAAAAAGACTACTTCAAGAAGACAAATTGATCTCTGTGCTGCAAGGGAACACGGTCTATCAGAACCAACAGCTTCTGCATGGCAGCTCTGCCAAAGGCAAGTTATTTCTGTCAGCTCCTGCTCCCCACACACAGGTACTTTTGACACTAGGGTAAATGAGAGTAATGAGCTCTATTTCTCTTACAGCTAAGCCTAACCTGCAAGCTCTCACACCTGATACAGAATCTGTAATATGTTTATGCTCTCTATGTATAGACTTTATGAAATCACATTCTGAATAATATAAATACATTGCCTTTCCAACTAGAAAAACCAAAGTTTTTTGCAACTTATACAGCTGTCTTTGAAAAATCCTAGAACTCTCAGAGTGAATTCCGAAAGGCCATGTTCCACAAAGCCTTGCTATGCAATGTAAAATTGTAGACTTACTGATTTCAGAAGGGTTCTCTAAAAGAAACAATCCACTTGCAGTTTACTGCCCAGTCATTTTCCTCCCTTCCATCTCTTCCCTAATCCCAACTACTCTGTTGATAAGCACTTTGACCATATCAAATTACGATGAGGATTTAATCCTTCCAAATGGCACAATCCAGACAGCAGGAGAGCTGTGGCATTTCAGAACAATGCCCCAAGTCCTTTTATAGTTCACTTATTCAGCAGACCCAGAAAAAAAACCAAAAAGGTTAAAAAGGAGGCATGAATAGCAATGAAAAGGGCCACATAAAGATCTAATCTACACCAAAAACCAGGAAAAACTACAGAGGCAAAACAAACACAGTAGAACTTTGTAAGTGCAAGTTATCACCTGCACATCACAAAACAGCTCTAGGACCATACAGACCACAAGCAGATCATCTTTCTCAATGTCTCCACACACAGAATTGACACCATCTTTAAGAAAAAAAACAAAGTCTTAAGCAGTTTCCAGAAAAAAAAAACACCTGTTTTTAAACTGTGGATATGCATGCAAACTTGTTTAAGCAGACATATAAACTTGAAAAGTTTTTAAAAGCCACCTCCACAGACTGACAGCTAAGTTTTTCAGATCAAGTAATGTCATTTTCTATGCTGTGAGAAGCACACAGAACATTTCAGAGACTGGATAGCTGGGAGCTGAACATACTTTATTTAGCTCTACACCTCTACTGACTGACAAAACACAAAAGCCGTTAAAATGCCATTAATAAAGGCAGAAACACAACTGTGCAAAGAAAGGGCAAAACTCATGTATCCTGCTATTTCTTGGGTCTTTCTCATCATCTCAGATTAATTTAATTTTGCCATCTACTATACAGGGGAAGGGGAGGTGAGAGGAACAAAACAAGTGGCATCTAAAAAACCAAGAAGCTAAAGATAAAAAATTGAATGTGAAGATAGGAATGTGCCTAAAAAATGAGCTTTCACTGCTGGATGAGAAAGCAGAGAGTGATTGAACCCATGCCCTCAAACTACTGTGCTTCACTGCCAGCTTGCATTTTAGCTCCACATGCAAATAACTAATTTTCTTCTTCAGGTCCTGAAAGAAAGCAGGCACTTGTAGCACAAGGCAGCACTTTTATAAAACAAGCTGAAAGAGAAGCTACTCTTCTCCTAGAGCTGCTCTGTTCCAGAATATACAGCTCCTTAAGGGAAAGCCTCCTTTTCCAGACTTCTTTCTTTAGCAGCTTTAGAAGGAAAAGACAAGAAGACCTACATCACACTGGAGATGTGATTCCTAAACACTGCTTCACACTCGCTACCTCCATCCTAGCCTGGACTGTTCACCCAGCAGGACAGATTTAAGGAAAAAGAGAAATGCTTATTCATGCACCAAGCTAAGTCCCGAGATGCATTTGGCAAGCCACCTGGATCAAACAATTTATACCACACACACTGACACACAAGATGACAGACCATGAGACACATGCCATCTTTTGCACCCTGGTTAAAACAATGGAGAAAAAACACAAGCAGAGAGAAAAAAACCACCAACCTCTACCTAAAAAAATCCCAACTTCATAAGCAATCAACTAGTTTTAACATAAAAAATTAAGAAGCTGAGGAATTCAGCTCCTGTTCCTTGCTCCCTCTCAGTTTCCAGAAAAATAATACAGCCTGACAAACAGGGTGTGAAACAACAGACCACCACTTGCCTTTAAAAGGACTACAGGAAGACTAGAAGCCAAAAAAGTTCTGTTCTTGCTGCATGGATGCATTGAGCTATTATTAACTTGTGTTAACTATCACAAATGAATTAACCAGAGCTGCACTGAACTGCACAGCACAGAATTCCCCTTGGCAGGAATGAAACAAAGTGATCAGCACTCGGACAGTAAAGGTGTGAGGCAATTCTCCACATCTGGCCTTTTCTTCTATTGATCTCACTACTTCATTATTAAAAGGGAGACACTGTCAAAGCACAGGAGGTCACCCATTTTTTTCCCCATCTCGAGTAAGACTGGACAATATAAAACTGTTTATTCTAAGTATATCTTGTTCAAGGTCACTAAGGTCACTGCTAAATAACAGCAATGGAAAAAACATTTACAAAATACGAAAAGAACTCCCCTGTTCTAAGGGGAGTCTAAGAGCAAGAAGATTCTTGCTTGCTGTTGCTAGCTGCAGTTCACAGGAACTGCAGCTAAACTCCTTCTGATAACATATGAATGTTCTTGTCCCATGATAAGAGAAATCCAAAACTACCAATACACCAATCTGCATTCAGTCTGTATGAAGAACAATTTCCTAATCCCTTCTGAAGTCTTTTCTTGAACTACTACTGACTTTGGCCACCATCTTTCTGCACCCAATGCTAAGAATTATTCTGCATATGCTCAATGTGCTTACATCTGAGTTCAGTAAAACAGCCTAATTTAAATACAAGCAACTCAGGAAAATCAGAAATTGTTAGGTTAATTCTTCTTAGGAAAATAATACTTCCAGTTATGGAAAGAAAAGTTTTAGTTTCCTTTCATAACACTGATCACAAAGTTTGGATTTTCATTGCATGGAAGGGAATACAGAGAATCTCCCCACCTACACTGGTGCTGGATGGAAAACAACCTTGTTGGGCTATCAGAAACAGTGTTATTTCTTATGATACAGTTCTGCAAAAATTAGAATGGTTAGTAACCATGAAAACAACATTATACAAACCGAACTTTCATATTTTTAGTCATTTATGGGTAGCTTGTTCTGTGTCTGTATAAAACTAGGTATCTCCCCATCAGTTCCTGTTCACATTGTTACAAAACCTGTTTGGCTATAAAAAGAAAGACTATTTCCTCAAGCGCTTTACCAGAGCCAAGGGGCTCACAGGGTGGGGTATTTTTACCCCCGTTTCAGCCACAAGCAAAGCTTAAAAAACGGCAAACAGCTTTATTTTCCATCCAACTCCAACTAGACGCGCGGATCGGTCCCAGCCAGAGAGAGGAGCGAAGCTCCAAGCCGGAGCAGCCCGGAAGGCAGCACAGCACCAGGTTCTCGTGATGTCCTTGGGCAAGGCGGAACAGAACAGCGGATTCCACCTTCTTTCTTCACCTTGCGGCTGCACTCCCCGCTCAGCCCGCGCACCTGCCCGGCTGCGCTGAGACGCCGGCCCCGCTCCCAGCCCGGCGGAGCCGAGCGCGGGGCTCCCGCGGGCAGGAGGCGGGACCCGGCCGGCCCCGCTCTCACCCCGACGGGACGCGCCGCGACAGCCAAGGGCACGGGAAGGCCGCAGCCCCGGGCGCCTCCTGTTCGGGCGCAGCTCCGCTGCCCCGCGGCC